>JAODUH010000004.1:454996-483442 GCA_027564835.1 Typhlichthys subterraneus | reverse complement strand
AGAGAGAGAGAGAGAGCGAGAGAGAGAGAGAGAGAGAGAGAGAGAGAGAGAGAGAGAGAGAGAGAGAGAGAGAGAGAAAATGCTTGCTAACTTTGAGCTCAAATAAAAACAAGCTTCCTCAGAAGCTCAGCCCCACACATTAAAACACATTGCATTGTGTTGTGAGCGGTGTTCGCTACTGTTTGTGTTCCTGTTTAATAAGGAGCCAGGGCTGTGTAGAAATACTGGATTATTTTTTCAGCATGCGCAGCAAATGGTTAGCCGTAACCGCAAGGAGATATTTGGTGAATTTTACAAAAAGTGTATTATCTTACAAGTAGCTTACAATGGCAGACTATACCTGTAACTTCAATTGACTGTGCACTGTTTTTTTTTATGCAGTATGTGTTTGCTTAGTTTACGGTATGCTAAACATTGTTTTGGTTTGAGGGTTATTACTGAAAATGGCTGAGAAGAACTACCATATTTGCTTCATCATATGGTCTGTTTGTTCATTTAACCAAGAAGGCTTGTGAAAAATGGACCACGGCTGAATGGGTTAATCTATTCTGAGGCTTTGAGGTCAGGATCATCTGCTGCCTTATTTCCAGACAAGAAGCAGCTATCCTCTGGGGCTCAATCATAAAGAAGTGTTCTGTGTTCACATACTAACTCATGAGAAGAACACCACAAACATCCAAACATCCACCATGTTCAACAACTCAGTGTTCCCAAACACAGTGCAGGCGCTTAGCATAAATAAATGAATCACACTATTTCATATTTTTCTCATTTTAATAATCTCTTTCTAATTGCTGGGATGTGTGTGTGTGTGTGTGTGTGTGTGTGTGTGTGTGTGTGTGTGTGTGTGTGTGTGTGTGGTGCTATATAAGGCGAAATTGGCCATGCAGTCCATCGTCCCATACAGTGCAAAGACCCCTGGTAGCTCAGCTCCTCCAGGACCAAGGAAGGATCCTGGAGGACACTGTCTTCATTCACTCTTGCACAATCATAATACAATAAAACATGTATATTGTTAATTCTAGAACCAACACGTTCAAAGTTGTTATATAGCCTAGATGGCCTAAACATGAATCCTCTGAGCAGTAGGCTATATGGTTGTTTGAGAAATCAACAAACTTGCCGATCATAATGTCGCAGGATTATCACCTAAGTCATTTAACGATTAGATATGCTTATTGGTCGATATGAGGTGTGATAGAGCGTTAAGGAACGTGACACTTTGCCACTAAAAGTGATGCGCGATTTATCCTGCAATTCCATTGACAGCTAGCGGGCCTGAACCTATATCGGAAAGCAAATTAAGACCCAATGGCCTGCCCATTGCGGCCAGATGTGTTTTCGTTGTATAGCATATATAGGAAGGCAACGTAGGCTAAACGTGATCACAGTGCAGGTTATCGAACGTACTATCCTACCTTAACGCTAGTGTGGCTGGTCTGAGTCTCGGCCTCGACGCGAATGTGCCCGCCGCTGGTTTCTCGGCGATCCCGGTGAGAATTGCTCCGTGAGTGTCGACTCTGATACGTGATGACAGAGGGGATGGTATCAGCAGCATCGGTTTTGATGAAAAGCCCATGCAGAGTGGCCGCGGTGCCCTGAGAGATGGTGGTCGTCTGGTGAGGGGAATTTGACTCGTCTGAGTCCCGGCAGTAGATCACCCCGCTCTGAGAGACGTGGATACTGGGAGCGCAGCCCATGCCTCAGCAACGCGACTTTAACTGTCAGTTCCCCGAGATAATAAACACCACCACCAATTGGGTCCCTCCTTTCTCTCGTCCACAACTGCCTGCACGGTGGCTGCTGTTTTCACCGAGCATCGGTTGCGGTTTGAAATCACACCCCGTCTCTCCTCCACCTCTTCCCAGCTGTCCGTTTGAGCACATCAAGGGGAAAGCGTGCAGAGGTGTAGCCTAGACAACGGCATATTTAATGCTAGGCGTTCCATCAACTGAAATGTTCCTTATCATCTTTTCGATAGATCGATATAGGCTGGTGTCTCAGATCCTGGTGACCAATGCGAGCCCGTTAGTACATCAATGAGCATGCTATTGGATATGCATAATTTCATAGACAGACCCCTGGCCGTTTATTATTCTGCGACGCCTCGCTTGATCCGGTGAATATCCTTTCGTCATTTGTTATATGCTGCAGGCACGCATTGTAGAGCTACATAGGCCAACTTCATCTTCAACGAGTGCTGTATTTTTTTTAATATAATTTTTCGTAATCTCTCTCTCTCTCTCTCTCTCTCTCTCTCTCTCTCTCTCTCTCACTCACTCACACTCACACACACATGCGCTCGCTATCTTCTTTCGCAGGGATCATATAGGCTATCTCACAAACATGACCCTGTTGTAGAAATGAATGACCATTGTAATTAGCCTATACAACTATATGCCCTACTGATCCACGACGAGCATTTCAAGCAATTTCAAGCAGTTTTTTTTTCTTCGCTGTTGCTCACATTTCGTTCAATGGCATATTATGTCAGTTTCCCTGTAACGCATCGTGCGCGGTTGTATGTTTTGTTTCACTAGGGATAGGTTATAGGGGTTTCTATCTATAGATGCCCACATGAAAATGACCATTTGAATAAAGGAAAAACAATTAGGTGTGTTATTAAGAAAATAACAGACTACAGGTGTGGTTTTTGAAAAGTGAATATTACAAGACCTGCCATTCTCTTCTACTTTAGATCTTAAGATAGGCCCTACTTAGAACCAGTAAAGCATATCCCACTACCATAGAACTATATACTACTACTACTACACAGTCTAAATTAGTCATACATTAGTACAGTATGTGTAGGATACACAGCACAGCGCCATCTGGTGGTGATACGGCCTCCTTACTCCAACTCTGACAAGTGATTTTGCAAAACGTATAATAATATTTTTGTAATCAAGCTTGCAAAAAGTCAAGCAACTAGGCGATAGCATGCATTGCCTGCCTCTCGTGATTGCATGTGTTTATCTTCAGAAAGTAGTTAATGCAGTTAAGCAAGTTGTTCTTTTACGTGCCTGACATTTCCTTATTAGCCAGCCTTCACTGTCAATCCTCAATATATATTTTTAAGCACATGTTGGTAAATAATTCTAGTCAAATGTTCCCAAAAAAACTTAAAACGTTTATACATTTTTTTGAACAAGAGTGTGCTAAAGGAGACACATGTTCTTACCTTATAAGGTCCGTTGTGATAATGACTTTCTTCTGGTGACAGTCGACTCATGTCTTGAGCCACGATCGATGCTCGTTCATTAAGTAGGTCTACTTGTGAAGTCAGAAATTACTTACTGTCTCTCATAATAGTCTGAGTATTTTCGATGCAAGAGGCTATGTGAATGAAGGTCGACAGGTATTGGCCAATCTAACCAGACTGGAAGTGCATGTGTACAGCGATACGCAGACAGACCAGAGCATCTGACAGACACAAGTAGGCTACGTACTATATAGTACGTAGCCTACTTATAGCATATACTAGATGTCCGTGTGGCCCTAATGTCCCCAAATTGCTGCTCCATGAACAACGAAACAGTAACGGTGAATCAATCGGTGATTAATGATTTACTTGAGGTATTTGGACTGGTAGGGGTCAACACATGTAGGCTACTAGACTAGACTTTATCACAGAAGCGACTATTGTAAGTTTCCAGCAAAGATAGTCATATTATTTACTGTAGTGGAGTTCATGACGTCGTTTGACTTCCAATGATTTCTCTGAATGCTCTAAATTATCTGAACACATTTCACACTTTCTTTAAAAGGTATGACCCCACTGTTCATGATTTATCTGGTGCATACTGGGCAGCTGGACTGCTATATGAACTAAGCACATGGTGCTTATTTTATAGTAAAAGTCAAGCTGGTGGCAAATCATAAACAGTCCAGCAGAGGGAGTAACATGAAAGATAAATTCGATTCTATCAACAATAACACACCACGTAGCTCTAACATAGGCTACATATTGGTTAAATATAAAAAAGAAGTTAAAACAAAGCTTGACCAACATCACAAATTGCTGTCTATGAAGAATAACCTAAAACTATTAATTAATTCAGGTGAAGGTACATTATGCCCTCATTCGTGTTGCTTGATTTATAACTCAACATTTATAGAGACATGATCTTGAAATTAATACACCTAATTATTTTTGTGATGTAACTGAATTATTTTGTCTCATGCAGAGGCAAATACATGTTCATTGTGCAATGTGTTCCATTGAACACATTGAAATCTATTATAATTAAATTGATAACCCAAGTTCACCTTCACATACATTTGTTGAAATAGTTCGATTTTCCGACGGTGATGCCATCAATTTGTCAATCTGACCCCACAGGTTAGTGGGTGTCAGTGAGATGCACTAAATGTCCACCCTCCATAACATATATGGCATGTGTGAAAACACCGTAAGTTATACCATGCATATATATGCTCATGTCGCAACATCTCTTGACTTGGTTAGTGCTATAACACTCAGCCATGTAGGCTATACAGTTTGCTTTTAACAGATCACTGTGATTCTTCTTACAGACAGTAGGCCTAAATACACAATACTGTTTTTTGGACAATTATAGGGTGTGAACAATATAATATAAATTGTAAGGAAAATACTTAATTAAATCGGTGAATTAACACACAAGTTTATACGGCATGCCAATCATGATAAACGCGCTTGTAGCGCGAGTCTTGACGTCTCTTGGTGTGGTCAATGGCATCGTGTCCTCCTATCCTGCTTTCTTGTCACAAGCTCGCCATTGGCTGGCGGTTGGGTGGGTGTTGTGGTTATACGGTGGGTCACGGTGACTATATCAATTGATCGGTACTAGAATACAAGCAGCGTCGGTCGGCGAGCAGGTTCGTTTTGTTCGGCCAGGTGCTTTAGGGACAGGCGTGTCATGGAGCGCACTTTCCGCCAGAAACTGTTCTTTCTTGTGTTGTCTCTGTGTGTTCTGAAGGGAGACTCCAGGTACATCGAGGTAAACGTGTTTGAAGATTATTTAAATATGTTGTGAAGTTTAAAATATACCAATTTAATAAAAATACACCAAAAGTGAATGTTTTTTTATTTATATAAATTGCAGGACAACTGGATTACCAAGAACGAATTATATTCATTCTTGAACTCTGAGCTCAAGAGAGAAATTCCTGAGGAATTAACATATCGACGGCCCTTACGTAAGAAAATCACTCCTTATCGTAAATAGTATAAGAATGTCGATTAAGACTATATATTTTTTATTATTTAACAAAGGTTAAATATGAATTACATGGATATTGGTGCCAAATGCAAACAGGCTATTCTAATGTATTTTCTCAGGATGTCTGGACATGATTGCAGTGGAGGGACAGTTCACTTTCACAGCAGAACGGTCTCATATGAGCTGTGCTGCTTTCTTCATCGGAGAGCCCAACGAGATTTTCAGCCTGGAGTATGAAAAAGTTGACATTGACTGCAAGGAAGGAGATTTCATCAAGGTACACTGACTTTCTCTATAGGCCTATATACCTCTAAATCTTTTATAGGCTCAGCGTTTATAGGCTATAAACAATGTAAAAATAATCAGTCAGTCATACTGTTTAAATTGCAACAATGTCAGACACGTTTTCTCAATAATCCCCATCTAATCCCATCAAATACTCCAAGGACAGGCTTTTTAGGACCACTAGATAAATCTGTAGCGAAATGTAGTGATGGTGATTTCACTGATGAGTAAACGCGGTGTGAATTATAGTACCAGCGGTACTGTGTTATAGTTTGCATCTTAATAGGTTAGTTCATGCTTTGTATTGTTCGTGAAATATATGATAACATTTAGTTAAAAAGCTCTTTAATGTGGTAGGTCTATTGCCAAGATAACCTGTTTAGAGGTCACCTTCTCTGATACAGTTGCTCTCAATGCAATTAATACCTTAACCTATGACATGAGCCCTATGTAAAATGTATATCTTAAATTACAACTAATTCAGGTGTACTGTTGAAGGAGACAGAGACACGTGTAGTTGTATTATTGACATAAAAGAAGTATTACATTTCCAAACATAGCATTATTGCTTTTGCTCAACAATACAGGTGTTTGACGGCTGGGTGATGAAAGGAGAGAAGTTCCCTAGTGTTCAGGATCACCCTCTCCCTCTGTACGAACGCTATGTGGACTACTGTGACTCCGGGTCATCGAGGACAGCGATGCGCTCCTCTCAGAACGTAGCCATGGTCTTTTTCCGCGTCCGCAGCATCGGCAACAGCTTCACACTCACGGTCAAGAAAATCACTATTCCCTTCCGTGAGTAGACAAGAGATGGTCCTTACATGGAGAACGCTAGGCTATTTAAGTTGAGACCAGGTGAAATATATGTATCGCTATGTTATAATATAACACTATCACAGTGCAACAATTGTGAATTGATGAAATGGGCTATGTTACAGTGTGATCCAACACAAGGTTTGATATAATGTGATTTAATAAAATGGTGTACTGTATACAATGTGATACTGTATGATAAAATTTGATACGATGCAATATCGTACTATAAAATGCAATATTATGTGGTATGATAAAATGAAAATAGAAAACAATGTTATAAGAGAAAATTTGTTAAAATAACATGTTGAATTATACAATGGAATGTGATGAGACCTTCTCCAGCCAGCCAATACTAAATACATTCTATGGTATTACACTTGTTCAGAAAATGGCAACAGGTGGCCAAAAGCGGGCGCAAATCTTTTTGGGCTATATCGCATACATGTGAACACAGTTATAAAACACATGCTTTAATAAGAAATATAATTCATAAAGCATTTTATGTCTAAAATATCTCTACAATGTCCTAACAGGCATATATTATAAACCTTCAATTCTAATCATAATCCATTCATTGTGATGCATACTTTTCAGCCTGTAATATAATCTCCCAGACACCAGGGGGCAGTTTTACAATGGTGATCCCTCAACAACATAAGAATTGCAGCTTCTCAATCATCTACCCTGTGGAAATCCAGATATCAGAGTTCATCCTGAGACGCCACAACTTCATAAAGGTGAGTACAGTACAGACATACTGATACAAACACCTTGTTCGACTTCACATCAGGCCTGCTAAATCACAAAGAACTGACATACTTGTCTATGCCCATTAAGATACATTTCAACAACCTTCTATGTTTTATGTAACTGAAATATTTGAAATAACTTGTAATCATTAATATAACTTATTCTGGACAGAATAGGCATTTAGAATTTCACTGGCTCTCATAATTAACATGATGAATCCCAGACGCCTTCTGCCTGGTTACTTCATGTATTTAGTAGATCTGTGTGTTGAACCCCACAGAGGTCCTTGACTGGCTGTGCTGAAGCAGGAGACTTTGTAGAGTTGCTCGGAGGTAATGGCATGGATACATCCAAAATGTCCCCTGTCGCAGACCTCTGCTACTCTTTCATTGGACCCAGTGAGTATAGTTCTCTCACATCCACTGGTGCTGAACTAAGGCTAGTTTAGGTACAGTGGTTTACTGTAAGACAATACTTATTTTATAATGTTAAAAATGTTTTTTATTATAATAGTGTAGTTATACGTGATTCTTTCGAGGCTTGAGCATTCTATTACTAAAAGCATCTACATGAGTGTACTGTAAAACTTAATTATGGCATGTCAACTGCTTGTGTTCATGAACAAAACATTGAGTTGGACCAGTCGTTAGACTGCAATCATAGTTACAGTGTTAAAAGCTGACATTTCACAAATAACATATGTAGATAAATAACAAAAAATGGGGTTTTAAATTAATGGAGGAACTTACAGTAATAGGCAATTTATCTTGGTCATTACAGAATAGAAATATATGGTTGCAAACTGTAGTTGCTAAAGAGTTAAACTGCACAATAAAGCAAATGCTATTAATGTAAAACGAGTTTTAACTGATGTTTCGCCTCTTCCCCTCCAGCTCATATGAAGATGGGCTGTGACAACTCTGTAGTAAGGATGGTATCAAGTGGGAAGTTTGTCAACCGACTGTCCTTCAGTTACAGGCTACTGGATCAGCAGGAACGGCAGAGGATTCAACTGAACAGAGTGGAGGATTTCTGTTTCAGTGACTGACCTCACCAGGCAGCATCACACAAGTGCCAAGCTTATCACAAGGTTATTCAATGATGAACACAATATAGGTCCACTTTCTGCAGTATATTTGGTTATTTATATTTAAATTTAATTAAGTTTGGTGAAATAAATGTGTTGTTATGATTAAAAATGCTTTTATAAATGTATTTATTTTATTCTATACACATGGTTTGATTATTCAATTTATGACCAAAATTCATAACAGGAACGGTGCTAAATTAATGTACATTTTTGTTTGTTTTGTTACCTGATGTGGACAAATGTATAGTCAATTTCTGCCAAACACCAAAAATAGTAATAGGCAATATATGCCATCATTGCTAATGTGCATATTTATATGCATCAAATATTTTGTAATAAAATCAAACTGCATGATGTTATCAGGTTGTTCAAACTTTTTGAGGAACCACTCGTTTTGTTTATGATGAAGAAACACATACAGTATGTACCAACAATTCAGTTTGTACTTTAATCATTTATTCTACAGTATAAATGCTATAGATACAGGTTTTACAAGCTAGAATACATCCTTTCAAACCAACTGAAACACATCAGGAATTGTAAGTATTTGTATATATATAAGTATATACAGTACTACTGTATATGCACTCACACATATGCACAAGTTTTTTGAAACTAGTATTTTAACATGAGCACAAGCAGGAACCTTTTTTTCATTACTGTAGTCAGTCATTTTGGAGAGCTTGTATACATTTGAACTTGATTAAATGTGTCGATCAAATGAAGTGATGCAGTCTGCACCACATAACACAAATAGTGTATGCTAATGCATATTTGTTTACAATCTCAGTCTCTATACCTTTAACTGCAAAATCAAACATAAAAAAACTGTTCTCATAGCTACAATTTTGAAATACAAAATGAAGTAGCTATACAATCCTCAAGCAAACCTCACAAATCCAACAAATCACACAAAAGTATGACACAATACTAGGAATACTGATTACATCGGAATGTTTTTACAGAGGTGGTAAAAAGGTTTATGTTATGAAAACAAACCTTATGCAATTCATTGGAGAGCTTTTTTCCACTCAAGCACAATTTAAACTGTAAGCCATTGCATCAGTTCTGCTGATGCTTGTGTTCCTTGCCTGGCTATGGGTTTACAGGATGACTGGGTCGGTACACCACACCTGAATGTCACCTCCCTCTAGAATAGATAGTGACAGACAGTATCTTTGAAAATATGGTTTTAATGGAACCAAGCAATGTTCCAGATTAAAAGGTTTGGATCAGTATTATCGCTGTCAGACAGGTGCAGCCAATGTAGAAAAACTATTGATGAGGAAAGATTTACAGTTAATCTCAAGATGTATGTGCATATATGTGCATGGGTAGACAATATATTATCCATAGATGACTTCAGAGGTTCATAAAATACAACCATCAAAACAATGATTTACATTACATGTTTGTTTGCATCTGGAATGACGTGAGGAAATAATATGTATATACAGTATATGAACTAAAGTGGTGGAAATTATAACAATTGGACTTAATTTAATGAGGCATGTCGTTTACTGAGCGGATGAGCGTAGAGCAGTGAGTAAAGATTGTCGAGGTTATGTTTTCTTATTGCTGATTTCAACCACGAGCCCAGAACAATTCCAGGATTAACCCTCGCGCTGTCCTAAGGCATTTCAGCAGACTAGCAGCAGAGGGAGCAAACCGCGGAATGTCATATGTCCGTGTTTGGTTGCTGCCCGATACTGGCAAGTGCACCGGGTCATTTTGACCCATAGGACAGCGCGAGGGTTAAAGTTTTTAAATGTCATCAAGACAAGGATCTCTAAATTAAAATAAAATAGTTGGACCTGCACATTTTAATTTAATTTTAATTTAGTATTTTCCAACAGTTTGATATTTTTTTATGTGACTTCACATGTGGGTTTACCCTGAGGTAAACTCACGGACACGTATGTGCTCGTCCATGTGTGTGTGTGTGTGTGTGTGTGTGTGTGTGCGCATGCGTTCGTGCGTGCGTGTGTGTGTGTGTGCACGCATCTATCGGAAGCGCATATTTCATTTTTCTCTGATGTATTGCTGGCAAAAGGCTCAGTCTTATGTCTCTATAATATAGAGCTCTGTCAGTCTAGGACAAATCTCACTTGTCTTATTTGCCCCCCTAGCCACAATCACTCATGTGTGTGTGTGTGTGGTTTTATTGCTTTTATCTACTCTCTCCACATCTATCCTGGATGTCCCATTGCCAAGGTAACTCCGATTAGGTCATGGGCATAACACAGAGACTCTCTGCATTGCAGCAAACAAGTTGTTGTGAAAGTCATCAAGTGTTTTACTGCTCCCGGGGAAGTGATGGGCTATGTGAAACCCATCTACACCTTTAAGATTATGCTGAACATTGTGGTATACAGAGATGAGCTTGATTGATTGATTGATTTTATCCTTGCATTCTATGACACAACATAAAATCAGCAATACAAATCCAAGGGATAACATGTTAAAGTGAAAAACACTTATTTCCAACATGGTCCCATGATGTTAAGAACAAGAAACGAGACATAAATTACTAAAAATAACATAAAAAGACCAACATCAGAATTAAAAATACATTTAAAAAGGTGATTATGTTAGGTGCTCTGTTCTACGAAACAAGAACCTAAGTTTGCTGGCACACTTGTATAATATTTTATCCGCAATAAATTCAGAGGAGAGGGACTGATCCACTTATATTCCTAGATATGAAACATGCATCATGGCAGCGTCATTCTCCAGGGCATTGGCGTAATCCCAGGAAACAACCAAACTATTTCAAAAGCTATATAGACCAAGCTGCTTGGAAAAACTCATCCTGAGATCACCACGTCAAGGTAGCTTTACCCTTTGTCAATTTAAACTATGAAAATCTTCTTTCACACTATGTATATGGGTGTGTAGCACAATCTTACTTTTGGTATTGAAAAACAATAGGCTTATACAGTAACTGGGCTTATAATTTAATTAAATAAATAAAAAACTATTTATTTTACAAACATGGGAAACTGATGGCAGTCAGCCAAATATTTTATTAAAATAAACCATGCTATCTACACATGATTTAGCTTTGTTCTAGAAACAGAAAGTTAACCTGCTGTAGAATATTATGCTGTTTGCTTTGGTTTAATTATATGTCTCGCTATATTATGAGTTGCTCATTTAAACTCCATTATAAGAGGTTATAAAATGCAACACATTTACTGTATAATATAGAAGCTACTCTACCAGTGAGGTTATGCTACAATGTCATAGGAAAACAGGCCTGGGTTGAAAAAAGCTGAAATGTACAAGAACATGGTACACAGTGACAACAGTTACTATATTGCTCGGCTTTGTCCGCACCTACTGTTTCTCTGTTGAACATAAAAAATAATTAGTGACATTTTCAGTATATGCACAGCACTGAACACATTTCTTCCTCTAATGCTGAGAGTAAAAAATCCCTAATTTTTTATAGTTTATGATCCTCTGAATATTTGTTCCCATAATTCAGTGCAGGTGTGGATGTTTGAACATGACAGCGTACAGGTCTAGCATGCTGTGTTACATTGGTGGATAACCCTATTTTCTTCAGCCCGTTGGAGCTGATGAATATTGGTGTGCCGTACGTGTAGACATGTTTGTTTGGTTTGTTATAATACATAAAGCCTATAAGATAGTTTTTTTACACATACCCAACCACACACATAGCCTCACACGAGACACATGCGCGCGCACACACACACAGGTCACACATAATGAGAAGTTATGACACAGACAGTGACGCACACAATGACGATAGTGTGGCTGGACAGCATGTGGGAGATATGGCCCTGGGGCACATGTTAAAGACATTCTTTGCAGGTAGACAGGTCTGGAAGACAGAAAAAGCAGAGGAGAAAACTCAGCTTGTAAAGAGACAAACAGAAATGAGAAATGAAAACCGAAATGAAAATAGACGTATTTTGTAAATGTGCTGCATCCTACAGACTTTGCATCATAGTACATGTTCCAGTCTCTTATTCAAACCATTTTATGATTGAATTATTGAAAAAATAGTTGTAATGTGTTTGATGAAATCAGATGTTATTTTTATCAGCAAACTGTATTTTTTTTGGGGCATAAATTGTCAGTGCTTTATTTATTTAAATTTCATGATCTTCCAACATCCATTTATGGATCAAGATGCTTGGGAAGTGCTTAGCGGACATGACAATTACATTGCCTATTATTATCTCATGGTGAAAATATACATACTATACCTCAAGGGCAGAAGAGTCATTATCATTGGCAGATGCTGTTGGCTGCAGGTGTCTTATGTGCAAGCCTCATTAGCATATTATATACAGATGCTTTCCAAAAGCACAACATTTTCCTTGACATGTACAGACATCAGAGATATGAAAAATTGTACATTATTATTTCCTTATAGCTCAGACATAAAATTCATATAAAACAAACAAACACAAGAGATACTGACTGCAGGTATATGTACTCATTGATTTATGTTTAAAATGTGAATAATGTTGAAGGTCAACTGCTATCAGACAATACAAGGACTATAAGACTAATATGGCAAATGTATTTAAATAAAATGTAATTCTCTGCTAAATGACACAACACAGTAACACTGGGATTATTTAAAGGCTTTATTACTGAGACAAAAATGTTATTCTATGTATTTTTCGTTATCCTAGACATGTTGCTTCTAAATGAGAAGAATGTGTTTTGTCCTTGGGGATCAGAGACCATCTGTCATCCAGCCTGACAAGAACCCGTTTGTAGTACAAACATCATTTGACAGTGACAGTCACAGGATGTCCCACATTTGACATTTGGAGTCTATCAAGGACAGTCACAAGAAGGACATTACACTAAATTTAAACATTATTGTATATTCCATCAATATTAACATTCTGAAGAATACCTTTTATTTGCAGCTATTACCTGCTATAGAGTTGTTTTTCACCATCAGAAATAACAAGTGCTTTAATATCCCACTGTATAATGAGATAACATATAGGTGATTTTACGCAGAATCTGGCACTGTACTGGTTCCAGCATAATAATGAATTTTGTTCCAGCGAAATAATGAATTAGGGTAACAGCAGTCAGACAAACTCTGGGAGAGTAAAATAAAACCCTAATATTATTTATGCATATTGCCTTGAGGCAGCATATCCGTATGATCCCATGTTGTGTTAATTTCACACTAAATACAAATTCTTAATTAAGTTAATTGTGTTTTTCCACATTACTCTTTACAAACATAGGGCCGGTTGGATTAAGCCTAGTCATAAACGATAAATGCAATGAGGCTCTCCATTTGAAAAAAAGATGTTAGTCTAGGATTAGACTTAATCCATGTGTGATAAAATGAGCCTTAAATATTTGACATTGTCTTAATGAGTTTACTTTGATTTCTTCTTCTTCTGCTCCTGAAGGAAATCATTGCAGGCAACAGTCAAGGCAGCCACCAGCACGACAAACTCATTGAAATCAACTTCATTATCCTGGTTAGAGTCCAGGTCGTTCATGATTTTCTCCACCAGCATCGGGTCCTTCTGAGACTGCACACAAGATGGAGGAAAACCATAACATTAATATGTGATTCAAAATACAATAATATCTTGTATGCTTCAAGTCCATTATGCAAGAAAGCTATGCAACAAATAAAATGCTAAATTGATTGTATAGACACACCCCAAATCTGTCAGTACAACTACTGTAGGTCAAACTTATGATTTAAAATATGTATATACTCTGCCACTAGATGTCACACTTGAGCATCAGCATTATCGCAGACCAAAACAAACACATGAACTAACATACATGTGCAGCTAGACCAACTATGAAAACAAAGAACAGAGGACACACACAGAAAACATACATACAGACATACATCATACAGTATATAGTTGTTTGCAGTTAATATTCATGTTAAAAATGTCATAGGACCTTCAGTTTTCTAACATGACGACTGGCTTTATAAATTGAAAACACTGATACTGAGTAGTGATAATTCGCAAAGCAAATGCAAAAGATGTCCTACTTGCAACACATGCTATAATTAATTCCCTTAGGAAACATGCAGTAAAATGTCAAGCTAGGATCAAATTTAAAAGAAGGCAATAGACCTGTGGCGACCAGATAGATGCTGTTGGTGCAGGTTACACAAGCAAGCATTATATATACATACATACATCACTCGCCAGCCAACAAATGACAAATAATGGAACTGGATAAATGTTCACAACAAGTATGAGTTTTACATGTATCCTTGATAAACCAAATGTACTGTAATGTATATTTTTTATTCACTGACAATTTTAAGTTACTTCTACTACCTCAAGGTAAAAAAAAATATTGATTTACTGGTAAAACCTTTATTAGCTCATTTAAAAAATGTTTTTAAAAAAATCCACTGTCAGAGTCAATTTTTTTACAAAATACATGTAAACACATCATGCTTTATGAAGCATACTGTACCATAATGCATGTTTTATGTGAATAATCAGAAGAAATACAATTAATTAATTGTTTTCCTCTCGCTGGGGACTGGGACTGCTTCAGCAGAGGTGACTATTGCCCGTGGGGACCAAATGACATCACAGGGGTGTCTATATTTGGAGGTGATACGGGCCAGTGATAGCACCTAAGGCTTTAAGACACGTCAGGGAGGAGTACAAATATATTTTGCTGATATGCCATGTTTTAGATTAATGTCATACATGTATATTATAAATATGGGCAAACGCATTCTGACAAGACATTGCCTGCAACATTCTTTACTCTGTGCTGATTCTTTTGAAAGCCTTATTGACTAATTCAGTGTAAAAGCGGTGACTATGAGACATCAGCAATGACAGAAAAGCTCTTATGTAAATCAACATTACATTCAGTAATGTTCCTTGTAATGCTATTGTTAACTTGACTTGAGTTTACAAGCCTTTACAAATAAATAAGATAATTAAACGTATATGTTACTTGCCTAAAACGATGCCCAAATAATAAAAGCAATATTTGCAGTGTTCCAATTTTTCAATATTGTATATATAGCCCTTAATTAGATAACTGACAAGTTGCTCACGGCAACATTTCACATAGAAACAAAACATTTTCTTACATTTCAAATGTAAACTTTATGTATATATTTGTTTATTCACTGTAGTCTAGACATTAAATTACATATGGATCACAATATTATTATGTGTGTAAAAAATGAATTCATAAATTCCTAAATTACTTTACCATTAGAAAGTCAGAGAGTTCGCTGGTCAGAAGTTGTTTCAATTCCCCCTTGTTGAGTTTAAACTTGTCTCCTTCATTCCCAGAGTAGTTGTAGAAAACAGATATCAGAGCATCCATGGCACCCTCCAGTTTGCTTGGCATCTTGACGAGGGCTCTTAACAGCTTTCTGAGGGAAAGATGCTATGAGTGAGGCAGAGCAACAATATCTTTTTGCTTTCAACTACACTCAAATAAATGCTACATTAGACTAAGCACACATTTCAGACATATATGGTCCATTGTGCACTTATATTTAACATTGGGTACAACATGCTGCAATAAAACATCCAAGCCATAAAGTTAAAATGTTAAATACTAGCATTAACAGCTACTTGACATGGTTGCCATCTAAAAGCATCCAGTGCCTCTACTATTTCTAGTATTCCCTAAAACAATTCATCCATACTACTAAGGTTTCCTTACCTGGTTAGAGTGCTGGCTAGAGTCAGGGTCAGAGTGTGAAGATGAAGACGGCAGCAGGGCTTGTTTATTAGGAGGTTAACCAAGAGCTTCTGAGCTGGCCAGCCCCTATCCACGTAATGTTAATTAATTCCACAGGTGATAGTCCCATGGTAACTCTGTTCCTTTCCAGGTTTTAATCAATGGTGGTGTGTGACAAACAACACAATCATGTACCTGTGTAACACTTGAGTCGCAGGGGAATTCTTTATCCACACATGTACCTCTTTGCATGTCTGAGACTGTATCTTTGCTGCAACAAGAAGCTGAACACACTGTATACAGTACATGTGGACGTCAGGATGACATGCACATTGCAGGCTTGAGAAGAGTTCTAGACTGTAATCTTATTTCATATTGTGTGCACAGATGTGTATGGCTGGAGGGGGAGGGGTGGGGAAAATAAGTGTTGCCGTGTATGAGGAGGTGTAGAGAGGAGCGCATATCACTCAGCGTGTAGGCCTACTTCCTGAGTTTCTGACAAACATGTTTCTGTAATGCCATCGTCAGCCACAAGGGTGATTCTGTATTCACATCAAATGTGATATCTCTCTTGTGTCTGCACTGTATGTCAGTGTATGTCAATGGAGACCGTGCTTTATTTAGCCCTTTAGTCCCTTAAGATTACACATAAGGGATGTTGGATATCAGGTGTGCCTTTCATCTTTCCTCCTCACAGGATGAAATGCTCTTTAAATGCTTTTCCATTTATTAAGATGATGTAATACTTTCCCCAACAGCTGGACTATCACTATACAAACCAAACAACACACAATAGCTCAAGGTATATTATGATAGGCAATATACCATATACAATACCATACGCAAAAACTTATTTATATATCTAAATTATATGTATTTGTCAATAATTATAACAACAGTACTGAATATATGTGTTACAGTATTAAAAACTGTATTAGCGGTTACTGGTCTGGTCTGCCCTCTAGAGGTTGAAATATACAGTATCTATCTGCAGGTGTGCAAATTGTGTTCACCAAAATTGTATGGCGTTTTCATATTATTTGATCACGTCACATCATGCAGTTCTCCAGTATGGCCATATAGTAGACTACTTTTAATACCTCAGTGGCATGGGGGAAAAAAGTAACCTGACATGCCAGATGGATTGTTGTTCACATCTCGCGGCGAAATTAAATTGAAGCTAGGAAAAAAGCCCTTTATTTTTCAAATCATCCCAATAACTTCCACTGCCTGCTTCAACTTAATGCCACATACACTTCATATTTCTCTGTGCATTCAAATCTTTGTATTTAATACATTTAATAAGATCAATAGATGCTATATAAAAGGTCCTTCTGAAGAATATTATTCTAGTCACACGCCACACGCCATGCAAACATTTCTTTTTCAGTTTTAAAGAATGCTTCCTCTTTATGCATATGCAAACAAGCTCAGCAATAACCCAGCCTGGTATTTATGAATGAGGCAGTGCTTTTGAACCACTGTCCTCTCTGACAGTTTTTATGATTAATTACTCACTTGGACCCATGCTGCGTAGTGAACTTGTTTGTTTTTGTTATGTTGCTGGGCCAAAAAAACTGAGAAATAACGATAAATAAGTTCATACATATGACATGTTTCACAGATCTACTATGTACTGTTTCCTTTAATGTACCAAACCCTGTTAATATTAACGGCAGAGCCGATAACAAGCACGTCCACTTTGCTTTTGTGGTCAGGCTAACGGAAGCGCTCTCTCCATGATTTGGGTCAGAAATGAGAGCTGCTGTGGCCCTACTCCTAAGACCTGGCTGCGGGCCCTTAGCCCAGGAAGAAGGGCCCCTTTACAGAGCCGTCTATGAAAACACAGAGGGTAGGCCGGGGGGGCGGGGGGAGGGGCTTCCATGTGCATAAGAGGCGAAGACGCACTGCCAGCAGCGCCAGATAATCTGCTTTGGTCGAACACACGCACGACTTGTAGGACACGCCGACTGACTTCACGTCATACTGCAGACGTCTGTGCGGCGGACATCTTGTTTTGAAAGCCCAGCTCCAACCCCAGCTGTTAGCCATGAGCAGAGGCAGGCTAGGGTGCCCTGAGGATTCATCCTGGGCGTTAGAGGTGGGCAACGTGACCGGGGGGGGTCTGTCAGAGGGCTTGGTGCTGCAGCCCGCGTGGGACTACCTACACCACAACTACCATGACCTCATGCGGAGTCCCCTCTTCCCGGTGGTCCTCTCAGTGACCACCTACTTTCTCCTGGTGGGCCTGTACACCACCCTGGACCTGCTAGCTCCCAGCTGGCCGAGCATCAACAGCTACCGGCTGCACCCAGACCGGCCTGTCACATGGGCCAACATCTGGGCCACGTTGGGCCTGACCGCCTACAACCACCTGCTGTACATATTCCCTGCCGCAGTGGCCCAGTGGCTGTGGAGGCCGCCCATCCCTCTGCCACGCCAGGCGCCCACCGCGTGGGCCTTCGTCCTGGGCATCCTGGGCTGCACGGTGGTCTTTGATTTCCAGTACTACCTGTGGCACCTGCTCCACCACCGCGTAGCCTGGCTGTACCGCACCTTCCACGCCGTCCACCACCAGTACAAGCAGCCCTTCAGCCTGGTCACCCAGTACCTGTCCGGCTGGGAGCTGTTCAACGTGGGCTTCTGGGCCACCGTAGACCCCGTCCTGCTCCAGTGCCACTGCCTCACCACGTGGGCCTTCATGGTGTTCAACATCTACGTGTCCACGGAGGCCCACTGCGGCTACGACTTCCCCTGGTCGCTGCATAACCTGGTGCCCTGCGGCCTCTGGGGTGGAGCGCCCAAGCACGACGCCCACCATCGGCGTCCTGGCACTAACTTTGCACCGTTCTTCTCCCACTGGGACTGGCTGGCGGGCACCAGCACCACCCACGTCCTCTCCAGCCAGGCGTCCACCGCAGAGCCGGAGGACGGTAATGAGTCCAAAGACTGACACACGGACGGGAAAGGCTGACTCACATGGTTTTTGGTTCAAACGCCTCAGCTCGATCTGCTTTTGTTGAAGGAAATGTCTCTCGCGTGCACTCTGTTATTGTTAAATCGCAGCTATATACCATTCATTGGCCTTACAGCCATTATGCTGTTTGTCACTGAACCTCTAGCTAAACACTGGTGTTATTCACACACACTTGATACTGCTTTCTGATACGTCAACTACTTTTCTGGTTCTTTTCATGTGTTCTCCAGTTTGTGCTGGAGTTTTCCTTTATGCTTTTGTTTGTATCAATATAGCCTACTTGAGTTGTTGGTATTTTCAGTTCAGATCTACTCTAGATCTAGTTCTACTGTAATTTATATGGAAATAGGTTGTCTTCTGTAATATTATTATACCCATGTGTATGTGATATTATATTTTAATGTAAGATAAGATGTATTTGAGTGTTTTGAAAGGTGTTCTAAATAAAACGTATTATTATTATTAATATTAATATTAATATTAATATGATTCATCTCTCTCATGCAGTCTTTTTGTCAGACACTGGCATGAATGGCTGTCTTTTAGCAGCCTCCCAATATGATGCGTGGGGGCAATGCTAATTTAACGCCCTGTCCTTCACACAAAATGCTCATTTTGGCACGGTTTGTAATCGCACCGCTAAATGAAATACCTTTGAGAGAACAGGAATATATTTATACCTAATGTATGTGACTCTCACAAGTAGCAGTTGCTTTTTCATTAATATTGCTTTATTTCTTTATTTAAAAAATAATAATAATGTGCTGCTTTGTGTCAGTGTGTTGTGTCACTCAAATGAGACTCCACTGATTTAGATGTAATAGTAAGCACACGTTGGAAACTACAACAGAACAATGAGATAAAATAAATACATTTGCGCTTAACAGTTCTAGAAACAAACCAGCAGAGGTCACTGTAAAATAAACTATAACTACAATGAGAACTATAATGTGGAAGGATATTTTATTGGATATTATTTAGAAAGGTTCCTAAAAATATTACTTTCAGACGAAGTTCAATGATTAAATCACATTACTTAAAATTATATGATCTCAGTTATGTCCGCTCTCTCTTTCTGCTCCTGACCTTCCTTTGTTGTTCTCAGAAGAACGGTGCCTTGCAGAACTGGTTTGTCATGTTACATGTTGTCACTAGAATGTCGCCGCAATCCTTTTTTATATAAAACAGTTGAATACACTGTGAGACATAGGCTAGACCCATAACGTTTGACTTTAAATTTGATCTGATTTAGTTGATTGAAGTAACATGAGTTATATTGTAAATTAGCCTGTCAACCTTAAATTAAAGTAAAACTGGGTTAAAATTATTGATTTTGACATTTGACATTTTCCTCAAATTTAAACACAAAATTATTGTTTCAGCCGTGACCAATGACATGTCAGATTGTCTGTTACTATCATCTTACTGGAAACCTTCCCAGAAATGACACATAGGCTATTTCACTGCCCTACCCACTGAAACCTAAACAGGAGACTCCACAGTATAACCACCCAGCCTGGACTGTAAATTATATGCAGTGAATACAATTTAGGTACTCATTGACAGTTTCAGACATGCCAGTTTAGACTACTGAAACAATGTCAACTGCATTTTCAATCTATTTATTCAAAACAAAAGCCCGTATTAATGTTGACTCAGCACAGAAACATCATTACATATCTATACTGTTATTTCTTTCAAGTCTTTTTTCAGACGATGTAAAGGTAGTGTATATTAAACTGAAGCCTAACATCAAGTTTTTGTTTTCTTTTAATCTTACATAATGCCTGTATATTTTAGGGGTTTGAAACTCTGCCTCATATTGATGACATACTGACTTAAACTATACAGGTATAGTTGTAAACATAAAAATAGGCCTTTTTATAATCAATGTTACAGTACCACCACAATAAAACTCAATCTGTGTGTTTGAGACAGACATATAGATTAGTTTAAGAATGGTTTATGTATGTTTAGTGTGTCTATAGCAGAAGTGATTGGCTTTCCAGTTGTGATCCAGACAGTCCACCACACCAGTCGCTAACTCCTGAGAATGTCCAGAGAAATTCTTTAACAAGCCTTTTTAACAACACACTACTGATTAACTTGTTGATGGGGGAAGGGATATAGTGGGGTTTGGAGCAGGAGGTGAGGGGAGAAGCATACTCCTCACTTGTAGGCTGTTTATCTTGAGACAGAGACCAGACCTTGCAACTAATGTAAACAACTACAGCTACAACGTCTTCTGTAGACGAACAGTACCGTACTAATAATGGTTAGAGCTTCAACATTAATGTATTGCCATATGAAAATAAATGGAGCTTTTAATGCACATTGGAGACTAAGTAAACAAAAGCAGGCAAATACATACTAGACACAAGATACAGTAACGTTTCCAAAACAAGATCTACAGGTTGCACAACGACATTTTTGCACAAATATAAACCGTTCTCTTGTATATCATCATCTACATGAAACTCCTGCCTGCTAAGAGCTTTGTCCAGCCTCCTTAAGACATTTCATACATTCCTAACAATTTTTATAAACAGCAATGGAAAATGACAGATGATCATTTCTGCGTCAGTCATTTAATCTTAGTTTCAGGGAAACTGTTACTTGGCCTCTCCATGTATTTATTGTATTAAAATCATTACATCAAAAAAAAAAACTTAAAAAATGGTATACTAAAAAAAAATTGTAATTAATAAAACATGTTCTTCAATTAATATTTTAAAATTGGTGTTATACACACACAAAGTGTGTATAAATAATTTGGCCATTTCACATTATTCAGCAGCTGCTTACATTGGGCATTCACAATACATGTATACAAATCCTATATTACAAATCCTATATGATCTCTTTTATCTTATTTTACACAGATAAAAAGGGACAAGAGTTTAGCTGTGTACATAAACTAGAGTTTTGACCTTTAAGAGCACATAGAATACGGTCAGTCTGTATCCAGCAGAGCCCCTCTTACACCGGGGCATACAGCTTGTGCCACAGCTTCAGTGCAAGAGAATCCAAGTTTGAGCTCCATAGACCTCCAGCATCCTCGCTCAGCACGAGCTGCTCTGCGTGTTCCCCGACTCCGACACGTAGGCCTTGCTCTTCTGGGAGTACTTCATGGAGTTGAAGGACACTCGCATCCTCTCCACGGTGCGGCTGCTCCGGCACATCAAGGTGTTCTTCACGTGCTCCCTGAAGTCGTCCGAGACAAAGTAGTAGATGAACGGGTCCAGGCAGCTGTTGAGGCTGGTCAGGCACAAGGTGGTGATGTAGAAGCCGTAGCCGTTGTTCATCACGTTGTCCTTCAGCAGTGAGTAGTGCACCACCAGCATCACGTTGCTGGGCAAGAAGCACACCAGGAAGGTCACCAGGACCAGGGCGATCAATACCACCGCCCTGTTGCGGTTCTTGGACGCAGTGCTCTCCGCCATGTTGGCGTCCAGGGCTCTCAGCAGGAGGACGTAGGCCGCGACGATCACGATGCACGGCACCAGGAACACGATCATGCCCATGAAGATGAAGTAGTAGTAGGCCAACCGGATGTCGGGGAAGGGGTCCTCTCTGTTGTGGATGATGCTGACGTCGTGGCAGGTGGTGATGTTGATGTCTCTGAGGAGGCCCGTGTGCTCGTACAGGTACAGGGGTGTGCTCGTGAGCCACACGAAAGCCCAGATGCACACGCAGACACCGACGGCCACTTTGTTGTTCCTCCTCTGCTGGGACATAGGGTGGGCCACCACCCAGTACCTCTGTACGCTCATGCAGGTGATGAACAGGATGGAAGCATACATGTTACAGTAGAAGAAACCAACCATGACCTTGCACAGAGCTTCTCCGTACACCCAGTTGTTGTTGTTGATGTGGTAGGATATTTTCAAGGGGGTCCAGATGACAAACAGCAAGTCGGACAAAGCCAGGTTGGCCATGTAAATGGTGGAGGGGTGCTTGGTCTTGTTCCTGAAGAGGAACACCCAGATGGCCATGACGTTGGTGGGAAGCCCCACAGCAAATACTATGATGTAGATGATGGGGAGGAAGACGGTGGTCAAACTGCTCTTCAGCGCGTCTGACGTGGCCTTGTCCACATAAACCAGTCCAGATTCATCCACAAACCCAAAGAAACCCCGTGATTTGCCTAAAGTAAATACAAAAACACGTTTTATTTACTTAATGAATTAATATCCTACTTCAAATAATTACATAGGTCTACAAACAAATTAATACAATTAAAATATTCCAGCTATGAAACAATATTATACTTATTACCAAGCCATTTTACCTTACATAATCTAAGTAAACACATTAACATTTTGAATAGGCTCTGGGTTAGAACGTGGTCGATAGACTAG
This sequence comes from Typhlichthys subterraneus, assembly GCA_027564835.1. NCBI lineage: Eukaryota > Metazoa > Chordata > Actinopteri > Percopsiformes > Amblyopsidae > Typhlichthys > Typhlichthys subterraneus. The sequence goes on along the minus strand of JAODUH010000004.1, from coordinate 460,249 downwards.
ACTTTCTGGACAAAATGGCTATATACTTCGTGATAGCCTACGACACAGGTGTATTGTTGTCCTTCAGCAGTGAGTAGTCCTAAGTTTAATTATAAGACTATTAACTATTAGAGAAATAACACATTAAGATGCACGGCACATAGCCCGACAGTGTGTGTAGACTAACTCATACTACGGCTGTGTCCGTGCAGTCTGAAACGTTCCTGTCCTTACCTGCCGCATTTGCCGCCGTAAAAGTCCAACAGAGCAGAAATAAAATAGACCTTAATCCTGTTGTAGCCATGTTTGCAAACTAGTTGACTACCAACGTCGAATAAGGTTATAATATGTCTAGCAGTGTCCTTGTATTGCTTTCTTAAATCGATACTCTAGTTAAATGACATGGACACACCCTAGACCACGGAAAGACTACCTGTGATACGTCACAGCCTGCCTGGACCGGACAACTTTCTGGAACATATCCGAAATAGCTTGCTATTTGCATAACTCTTGCTCTAAACGAACCAGCCGAATACGAATGTGACTTACAATATTGTGCGATTTAGGAGCTACAATATTAAAATAGCCTACTGATGTGATCTATGTTTATCTATAAATGATTGTCGCAGATATTTTGAACAATAATAGAGACGTCGGTCGAGCCTATTTATTTGCGCCATATTTTTTGTAATCTGATTTAAATCTCAAAAGCAGTGGTATCAAACTAAATGAAAGGAGGCATCTTAAAAACGCAGTTTAATCGGAAACATAGCTGGATATCAAATGCATCTTATGACATTTTGTCGCGTAATGCCTGTGGTAGGCTAATAGGCTGTTCGTGGTCATATCGCCTAGCAAACAAGACAGACGGGTTTATATTCTCTGAACAGTTTCAACCTCCCATTGCGTGGAAACTGCTGTAAGGAATACATGTTTTAGGTTAAGTAGCATATAGACACCGATACACCTGCCACTTTTGTATTTGTAATTGTATTTTATAGGCCGTCTACTGTTTTGTTTTGTGTTTTTTTTTGCTACTAGGCTACTGTTGCTTGAGTGGGGGTCATGTATCACGTCAGTGAACTCGTGTCTCAAAACCAGTTTCAGACACTCCTTATATGGGATGAATATCCGGCCATGATTGAAAGCAATACAGAATGCAATGTCCTTTCCTCGTCCCTCCCACGTTTAATAATTGTGTTTTAGACATTTCCACCAGAAATGTGTGCATAAAAAGCACAGATTCGTGCATAGAAATTCACCAGACTGCAGAAAATGTGATTTTGAAGTGATTGATGCTAAAGATTTACTGGGGTAAACCCCCAAACCCCCTGCTTAACATATTCCCTCAACAATGTTTAAACAGTTTTTATGCCATTGCAAATGCAAGCAATGAAACAAAACTATAGTTTATTATGAATTAATTGGTCTAGTCACATTTGCGATTTTGACATCTTTGTATGTAGGCCTACAAATCACATTCTCTTAGGGGCTGAGCACTCCTTAAGGTCTGATCCTAGAATTGCACCTGGGCATGGCTGCTGCTGCTAGGAGAAGTGTCCTTAACAGAAGCAGTCAACTTTATTATTGAACAGTCAGTCACACTTAGGCTACCGTAGGCACTCACGGGCTATGTACAATTAACATCCTGAATGCTCAAGGTCCTCCTCTGCTTTGTCTGCAAGTCTAGCACTTGCTATATACCAAGTGCTAAAGCTATGCTATCACAGAGGTGACCTCACCATTAACTTTCACAGGTAATTGTTACAGGAATACAAAACACGACCAGATCCAACATGCAGATATTGAGTTGTGTCATAAATGGCCTCCGTTGAGTTATTGAGAAACACATAAAACAGATAAGCATGCTATATATACACACACAATCTTGTATATCATTAGATGTTGCACTAAACACCTGCAACTCAGAACAAATAAAATGATTTGTGGGCCACACACACACACTAACATGTACAATCTCTTAGCTATCCCTTGTTGCATCTCACATACATCTACATCTTTAACATCACTACAGCCATAATCTGTCATTTTCTGGTATCGTCTTTTTTTTCTCCTCAAATTGGTTAGCCTCTTTGGCCCACTAGTGACATTCTGTAAAATAAAATAAAAATCAAGACTCAAATATGTTCTTTTAACCCAGATACAAACACACAAACTTAAAGTAGAATATAGGAAAGCCATCTTTTTCCCCACTGTTTTCTAACTAAGGTAATCGATATGGATTATACAGTACTGTATAATTCATGTCACCTATATAAAGCATTCACTTTTTCCTTGAAAAGGTAAATGGAAAATAGCCATACAAGACAATATCAAGGCATAAAAACAGGGCATTAACATTTATTAACACTTGCCAGTGATTATTATTAAAAAAAAAAAGTACTGTAAAAAAATAAATATGGACAATATTGTCCAGGCAAAGCAACACGTTATAAATGTTCAAAATAAAAATACCTTGTGAACTTTGAACAATTAATATTACTAGTAGTGCCAAGAACAGATTAATATTCACAAAATACATATAGTCAGTCCCAAATTACCAGACATCGCTCAAATAAATTTACTCCTGATACTAAATACAGCAGAAGTCACCATCTTGGAATTCTGAATTTACAAGCTCCACCTCAGTTTGCTTGGCTTATCAAGAGCACAAGTGTGCAACACATTGAGGATCTTGCATACTTAGCCTGCTATGACCACCCCAAGTCATAGTGTAATGGTAGGGATTTTATATTATTTTTTTATATATTTTTATTTATCAGTCGTATTTAAAAGTGCAACCTTCAACTTCAAAGAATAGAAATCTTAGCAGTTACTACTCTGTGTATTGCCTGATTCAGAAGTATAGGTGCTGCTCTTCTTAGAAACCTTCAGAGCACTGAAGGAAACCCTCATCCTCTCCACTGTTCTCTCGCTCCTACAAATTAGCGTATTCTTCACGTGGTTTCTGAAATCCTCTGAGATAATGTAGTAAACAAATGGGTCCACGCAGCTGTTGAGGCTGGCTAAACACAGGGTAGTGATGTAAAAGCCATAGCCATTGTTTGCCATCCCAGCCAACAGAAGGCAGTAGTGGACCATCAGCATGATATTACTAGGAGTGAAACACAGAATAAACATCACCAGGACAGTAATGATCAGAACCACAGCCTTCCGTCGTTTTTTGGCAATGCCAGCATCTGTCATAGAGCTCTTTAGAGACTTCAGCGTCTGGATGTAGGCTACAACACACACTATGGTGGGGACCGCAAATCCCAGCAATCCAAGGGCCAGGAAGTATCCCGCTGCAGTTGTCATCTGACTAGGCCGTGTGACATCGTGGCAGGTAACAATGTTCAAGTTTGTAACTTTAACTGCTTGGTCATACAGGTAGAGAGGTGTGGTGGAAAGCCACACCACCACCCACACTGCAACACAAACAGAAATGGCCACAGAGTTGTCCTTCCTATTCTGTGAAAGGGGGTGGACTATGGCCCAGTAACGCTGAACACTTATACAGGCAATGAAAATAATGGAGCAATACATGTTGGCGTAGAAAAGAGCTGTCAGGACTTTGCAAAGTTTCTCGCCATATATCCAGTCATTGTTATTGAAGTGGTAGGCAATTTTCAGGGGGATCCAAATGACAAAGAGCAGGTCTGACAATGCCAGATTTGCCATGTAAATGGAAGCAGGGTTTTTCTTCCTGGACCGAAATAAAAACACCCAGATGGCCATGGCGTTGGTGGGAAGCCCTACAGCAAACACAATGATGTAGACGATGGGAAGGAAGACTGTAGTAAGACGACTACCCAAGACCATACGGGCTGAGAGGGTGACTTCTACTCCATCATCTGTTTCCACTCCAGTAAATCCTCGTTCACCTTCAGGTCAAAATGGGTGAAAAACAAGTAGCACAATTCCATTATTAGTCGAAGCATAATATAAATGTGTTAAAAAATACAGTTGTTGTACATACATCTGTGCGACCATTACATTCTGGCATAGACTATTTTGGCGTACTACCATTATCGTGTAATTTTTAGTTTATAGTCAAAACATAAATCATGTGTTAAAATGAATGGTTTTACGTGCGCGAACATTCAATTACTTCATAAATTATTTGGTCGTATAGTAACATTACCATATGTCAGATCTTAAGTTTGAAGTCACATTTAATTGTCATAGATTTTTAGTTTGAAGTTACATTTAATCTTAATTGTAGTCCTATAAAATAGCAACATAATATTTTCAGCTAATTAAAAGCAACGAGCTAGACATTAGAAGCGTTAAGTTACGGTTAACCTACTTGGAGCGTCATTCGTAACAGTTGCCAAACATGTCTTATATAAAGACAATATTGGCAGTATATGAAACCAACGTAGTTGCAAAATCATATTGCAAATTAAGCTCTCCAAATATCAACCTAACTTCCAAGAGTGTCTGTGTGTCCAGTCCCAACCCTTGTCGACTTGTCTTTTCTTCATTGCCACAGGGCAAGCTACTTGCTATAATGACGCACCTGATGAACAATGAATGAACCACGCCCTGTACAATGTACGACGACTACAGGCTTATTTTTTACGTATCTATCTGATGTGGGGATGCGGCACTCTCTGCTGGAGGAAATAAGTAGGCTACTGGTACTAGAAATTATAAACAATGCAACGACATGTTTCTGCCAGCAGATCGCAGAAGCCTATAACTTAAATTAAATAAAAAGTAGATTTTTTTGGAACGTGGCGGGCTAAATACATAACCTACTACAGTATATAAATTACAATGTAATACAGTAATTACAAAGTAGAACAAAGCAAAATAATAAATGTGCAGACTAGACTTAATCCCTGTCTCTGCTTAGACAGACAGAAACTTCACACTTTATTTAGAATAGGCTACATGCAAAAAAAAAAACGAATTTTCCTGCTGTGATGATGCTTTTGACTCAATTTGAAACTAGTTTCTATTTTAGAAATGACAAAAAAAGAAAGTGACATTGTAAAATACAATTTTTATGTTTGGGTGTTTGCAATGTCCTTAGTCGACGCTTCCACATAAATTCAAGTTAAACACGACTCAGGATCAATTAAAATGTCTGTTATTGAGTAACTATAATCATCCTTCTATTAAGATTTCTGTGAAAGCCAAGGACAATTTTAATATATCTGTGAAACCAGGCCATAATAATCAGTGTGTTTGGGGAGAGAGAGAGAGAGAGAGAGAGAGAGAGAGAGAGAGAGAGAGAGAGAGAGAGAGAGAGAGAGAGAGAGAGAG
>JAODUH010000004.1:435710-454896 GCA_027564835.1 Typhlichthys subterraneus | reverse complement strand
ATATACTGTATATATACTGTATATGTACTGTATATATATACAGTACATTGGGTAAGGTGACACATGTTTGGTGCAGCTGTGTTGGCTCATCTATATACTGTATACATCTATATCAGTAGATACTGATTTTTTTCTGTTTCCATGGAGTTTTGTGCCTGAACATCTTGGGTATAAAAGTCTTCTTTGTTTGATATAAAAGGAATTGTGATTTAACTTTGAAGATATGAAGTGTTTGCCAGCGAAACTGCTTCTCTAGTCAGCAGTAAACATCACTGCATTGAAACAGACAATCCAAACTCATATTCACCAATTGACTATGTCCAAACATATAGGCAATGGCATGGCTACACAGGTTGTATATTTAGAAAAATAACATTCCTTAAATGTATACCTTATCATCTCAGCCACCCTATTAATACATTATATTGAAATAGCTTCTGTTTAACAGTTGGTAACTTTTCAATGATTAAATTGATCCTAGCCTAGAACTTATCATAGGCATTAATGATGGAATGGATGGATGAAGGTACATAGGTCTTAGATTTGAATTTTTGTTACAGTGCCATGATCATCATGATCATCAAAACATGTTTTTCTATGAAAAATGTATTCATGAAAACACATTATTACATAATAAAAAAAAAAAAAATGTTTTAATAATTATTTGACTCAGCTACCCAGCTGTTTTATTAATCCTCTTTGAACAAGAAAATGCACCCCACCAACCTATGAATTAAGCTTATCGTCAAATAAAAGAATCCTTTGGAGATAAGATGACAACAAATGGAAAAAAATACATAATTGGAAAAAACTAACCTAATCTTATTATTGCCTGAGACTACCCATCATGACTGGAAAGAAATCAAATGTCTAAAATGCAACAAATTTCCTGCCATGATTATCTACCTGAGAGCTCAAGTCTTACTATAAGGATGTCTCCAACAGTGTTACTGTTTTTTTTTTTCTCACAAAACAAGCAAATTTGCAAATCACAAAGAAAACACTCCAAATTACATGCTGTATGTGCTCAGAACATCTGAGATTTAAATAAAACCCTGTTAAAACATTTAAACCACATTATAGCCTTTTTTTTCACTTATTGATTGTAAATAATAGTTTGACCCTACCGTGTAGGGACTGACTTTAAGCACCAGTATATAGGCTACATTTGCAATGCAATCACTGCTACGTAATGCCTGTATTTAAATACAGGCATTACTGTAAGTACCGTACAGTCGATTGTGATTGTTTACACTTTTTTGCAAGTGAAATTCTTTAGAGCAACAGAAATACTATCAACGTGATATTTTATATTAGTAGACTACATGGGCGTATATTTCAGGGTGGATGGAGGGGATGTGTTCCCCTCAATATTTAGAACAAGTGTATTTGTCCCCTCCAATAAAAAATGAAAGAGGCACTGGGGCCGACCGACGACATCGGAGTAGTAGCTCATATGCTTTTAAACTGCTCATTGAACTGCTCGACATTGTAGCCATAATAAGCGCCTATATACACTATTCAGTTATGTCCTATGTTGGATATATTAATGCGCACATGGTGCGCCCAATGGTTTTAACTTTGCCAAAGTCTCATTCTCCAGTAGTAGTTTTAATAGGTTATGGCAAAAATGTGTATTAGACAATTATTGTTTGAAGTCAGCTAGATTTGAACTAGATCAAGTTAAAACACAGATATTTTTAAAATGCAAACAGTTTTGAACATGAATGTACTATATGTGCTATTAAAGTCCAGGGGTACCGTAATACATTAATTAACATTTATTTATTTATAATTTACTTCCCCCAAAGAAAAGAGGACAGAACAGGAGGTTATATCATGCATATGTGTGTTGAAAAATATGAAATGGGTCTTTACCTAAAGCATTACATATGTTGGTGATAACCCTTACTGCATTATACAATATATATTTCAATTGTGCCAGGGTTCCTGTATTTAATGTTTCCTTTTTAACAAATATACATTTCCACCCTACATGAATGCAGAAAAGGCACAAATTGTTCAAAAATAATTCACCAGACTGCAGAAAGTGTTTGATTTTCTAAATGTTTCAGCTCAGCCCTCCACTTTGATGTCCCCCCCAATGTTTTTGAAATGGTAGTATACCATATGTGTGCTGAGAAATATAACATGGTGCCTTCTGTGTTAACATGTTTTAATGTGTCTCAACAATGCTCTTTAGAAAGTTCTTATCTGTGTAGCTAACAACTGGATATTTTCACTGCAATCTGTATTGAAACTTCAATGGTTTCTATTGGACATTTCTCAAGGCATTGCTACACAGTCTTGACACACACAAGCAGGTGGATCAAAGCCCTGCCCTGTAGTCCTTTAGAGCTAATATTAATCCCATCATATTTTACCTCCATAGTAGCCATAGGCCCCAGGCCCCAGAATATCTGCATCCTCCAACCGTCCCCCAAGGGGCCTCATCCTCCTCGGCCCGCGAAAGAACGCGTGCCGTCGGGCTCCCAGCGCACTCAACTGTTTCATACGCCTCTCTTTGGATCTTCTATTCTGGAACCAGACCTAAAATATAACAAACACACACACACACACACACAGAGACAAACATCTGTTATCAGCTTGTTTCATTATAGCTACACTGTTAATATTGAGCTTACATTACACACGCTTTATCTTTTTCACACTGCTGTCACGAAATATGGCATTTCATGTTAAATGTCACTAGATAAAGTGTAAGCCTTTCATTGTCACTTCTAATCAGACGTGTCCAGCTGTGCCCTGCTGGACATGAAGAAATATCCTCCTGATTACAGTACAATTTAATGAAAAATGTTATATATATATAAATACACACACACACACACACACACACTATATACTTGTTATTGTATTTTATGTGGACATTGTTGGAATCTGGGTGGTTCTCCTAACACCAGTTCCTGCGTGTTCTACAACATTTATCAATGAACTAAGTTTTGTTTAGGGACACAGACCTTGTCACATACATTTCCTTAAAATACTGATTACCTTGAGTACGTTTTTTAACATACAAACTCACAAGGAAGATGTTTGTAGTGGGTTTAAAATAAATATATTAATAAATAAACGTGTTCTATTCTATCCATTCAAAAACAGCACAGGAAAATATTCACAAACAATAGCATTATTACCCAAATTAGTTCATTATTGGATCAATTAAATAATTAAGTAGAACACCAGGAGACCGTTTAGATGGTTTAGTTACACCCAAAGCATCTGTGTAAGACATCAAAAATAAGTCCAGATTGATGAACATTAAATTAATCAGCATCTCTGGGGTGGAATACAACACAAATTCACTTCAGCTAGTGTCAACAAACAGCTCAGTTGATCTCATGGAGATATCACATTTTTGCTGTATCGCTGTAGCCTACCTCTTGGAGGGATTTGGTTGAACATAAATGTTGATATAAACCAACACATGTACAAGACTAGCTGCGTGCGATCCTGAATAAACTGACTTATAAGAGCAACCAAAGGAGATCTGAAAGTGTCAGAATGTTTAACATATGGATGAATAACTTTGCATTATAAGCACATAACACATCGCGGTAAGCCTTTTGCATGACTGGTGCATAATGATGTATGTTAACACCAGCTAGGCTACACCAGAGGCAGAATCCTACTGTGCTGCAGATTACCAAAAACACACACAGACACTCACACACACACACACTCACACACACACACACACACACACACACGCACACACACACACACACACACACAAACGCACATGCACACAAACAAAAAAACACCTAAAACCACTTAGGCATTGCTCTGTGCTCCAGCAGCAAAGGCAACACCTGCTTATTGAGAACAATCGTCTAACTGTAGGGTACATTTTTATGGAAATGTCCCCGCTCCCCTCGAGAGAGCGTTGCTTAGGGATTACATACACATGCAGGAGAGCCAGCATGGCTCACAGGGCTCCCCACCTAGAAAGCAATGGTATTCATCACACAGCGAATGAGAAGAGAGATGACGACATGAAGCCTCCATTTTGGATCAAGCACTCACAGTGTGGATCATAGTGGATAATGGAATGATGGACTGATTGATTGATTGATTGATTGATTGATTGATTGATTGATTAGTGATTAATTAGGTTGAATAATGAATGATTAATCACTTGGTATAATAGTTGTTTATATGTTTATAAGCACCAGCCAATGCACCCATTTGTGTACTGTACAACAAACATTGAGTCTATGGAGTATGAAAGCTATAAAGTGAGTAAATGCAGAGGTGTGGTCCAGACGAGGGTGTTGTGTAAATCTGTGAAATCAGCGATAATTACAACGAGCACATGTAAAGCCTCATCACAGCTGGCAGAAATGGTGCTAATCATCCAGACACAACGCAGACACCGTGTGTGTGCGTGCGTCATGTACGTGCGTGCATGTGCGTGCGTGTGTGTGTGTGTGTGGGTGGGTGGGTGGTATTTGTATGAGAGAGAGAGAGAGAGAGAGAGAGAGAGAGTTAAATATATTCTGTTTATATCTATTTATAAACCAAACTAAATACCTAATTTTAGCATTCATGCAAATTGAATATTTAAATTAATGTGCAGATATACATAATATGACAGCTTTAGTATACAGTATAAAATAATAAGATATTAATAGATGTATACCACATTTTAAATGTGGTATGACTATGATAGATGCACAATATCTAAAATATGTTAGCCTAACATATGTACTGTAGGCCTAGGCTTACAGAAAATTGTATCACTGATACACTATATTTAACTATCAAAATGGCTATAATAATTGTCATTAAAAATAGGTCTAAGTAAAAGGTTTTAGTTTCAATATGACACTGCAAATTTCTAGGCTTTTTTCTTTCCAAAGGTGTAAATGCATGCATTTTATATATAGCCATATACATTTTTTTTATCGTCTCTTCTAATTAAATCTGGTAATGTTTGGTCATGATTTATCCTCTTTTATAAAACAGCAGCTATATAACAGCTCACTGTACACACTACTATCGTAACTTTTAGACATTTATCCTATCTAGAATTGATAATGATGTTTTCAATTAGGCCTGTTTGTGGTTTTCAGTAATAGCAGGCTAAATTGGCCTATAGCTATCGTGTACATTTATCAGAATCGTCAGTTCAGGCTACAGTTTACTGAACTCTGTTAATAGCGTTTAATAAAGAGCAGATGGTGGATGTTACCTGGATGACCCGCATGTTAAGCCCCGTTTCCTGGGCCAGTTGCTCCCGGATGTGCCGTGTAGGTTTGGGCGTAGCGACAAATGCGGCCTTTAACGTTTCAAGCTGCTTGGCTTTAATGGTGGTCCTTGGGCCGCGTCTTTTAGTGCCCGAGTTCTGCTCCTCGTTCTCATTATTGTTCGTTTCCTTATCTGATGACGTGGAATTGTCCGTCTCTTTTATGTCCTCCTGTGTTGGGTCCGGCAGATCTGGCGATAAACTTCTGTCTGTACATGACGACACTGGGGAATATAGGAACAAAATAGGTTTCGTTTCAAAATGTCAAGGGTTTTTCTGTTAATAAGGTCTGAGGCCTATGTGTCAGATACACGAGATTGTGATTACACAGACATTGATGAAAAAAAATATATAATTATAAACTGCAGGCTATGGGGGGAAAAAAAAAAAACGTTTTCAATACATTACACCGACAGCCACTCTTGAATATAAAATATAAAATAAGCACTGAGTTAATATTTAACAATGAACAATAAAATTTGGGACGACAGTACTATATCTGATATACTAATACTAATACTACTACTAATATTAATAATAATAATAATAATAATAATAATAATAATAATAATAATACAAATAATAATAATAAGAACAATAAGAACAACAAGAATAACAATAACAATATGAATATTAATAATAATATTAATATTAATATGAATATTAATAATAATATAGGCTAATAGTCGGGTCCCAATTAATAGGCTATATTTTGATTTCAAAACATATTTAGGAAATTCAATTTAATTCATAATATTCATACATATTATTATATTTCCGCGAGCGCGATCCCACTATGTAACAGTACGCATACACACACACACACACGCACACACGCACGCACACACACACAGACAGGTCACTATTGCCTATTATATGATTAGCTGACCAATTCACATTGTAGAATGTTACTGCGTCAATTAAGGTGGTATGCTCAATTACCTGAGTTCAAGCTGACTTCCTTAATGACACCAGAGCTCAAATAATCTTCTTTACACACAAACTTGTTTTCATCAATCACATACAGTTCCTCTCCCGTAGACAGCTGCTTGTTACACACCATGCAGGTGAAGCAGTTCAGATGAAACACTTTGCTGCGTGCCTTGCGCACGAGGTCGTTCGGCGAGATTCCTTGAAGACAGCCAGCGCATTTCGTGCCAAATCGTCTAAAAAGATAGATTTTTAAACGTAACAATGCGTTATAACTTTGGACAATATTATCAACTAATGTATTTGCATAGGCTTAACGGTACGGGCCCTGTAAACCACATCATATGTTGGCAAAGGCCTATAGACATTTTTTTTTTACAATTAAGGGATAATATATGCAATTAACCGATAATCTATAACGAATTAATGCAACAATAACAATAAATATATACACAATATTAGTAAGTAGGCCGAGCCTATACAAGAATAATGACGGAAGGAAATGTAAATAAATCGTGGTTTTGTAACCACTAAAACATGTGGGAGGAGGATATAGACCTACCCTACATAATGCCACACACATTATTTGTTAATTGAAAAAATCTTAGCTAAATTCAAACACATCATTTTGATGGAAGTGCTCTGACAATAACCCCACGCAAAACGTATTAGTGACAATTAGCACATATCCAAGCGGATACATAGGATTAAGCTAGTAGCAACATTTTAGCATGCAATTCTGCTCTTAATCCATATTCACCGACTAAATACTGATTGAGCACTGAGTTACAAACAGCCTACATACACGACCTTCTTATTTAGTCAGTAATGGCCAAGACTCTATAATGTAGCATCATGTGCATCGAGATGTGTAGGTCTATTGTTTTTGGATTTGAAACAATAACATAGGCAACATAGGCTACATCCGATGTAAATAAATATTTCATTACTCATCATTGATTGAAATCTTTATTTTTATGTATGCAGCTATTTTTACACAGACGAGGCGCTAGCTAGGTTATAGGCCTACCCGATCTAGGAATTTTAGCAGGCCGTACGGGGGGCAATGCACAAGGAGAGGACCGCTTTTGTCCTGCATTGTTTTAAGACTAATGTAAGCTTGTCTCCCTATTTGCAATGGTATCGCATCACTATCTCCTTTCATATGCATGACCCAGCCTCCCCCAGCGAAAGGGCAGAACTCTACTTACACAACAAATGGACACATTAGCGTGATTACTGTTTCGCCTGCCTAATGGCTGGCCATTTATATCCACAGCTTGATGGGACCGGGTGAATATGATGCCCATGACCGTCTACAGCCAATAATAGTCTACCTAACAAAGGCGTAAATAATATGTCTTACATGTCATTAGATTGTTTCAAAAACATTAACACATTTAAATATAAAGGATATATACACGGGCCCCACTTAGCAATAAATTAGGCCAAATGGAACACGTTTCGTTTAGAGACACTGTTTGTGATATGTTGCAAAATGTTTTCACTGAAGACAAAAACAATCAAGTGAAATGTGAATCTTCAAATGCCCTACCGTTTTATTGTCCAACGTCAGATATTTTAGGAAATTGTGTTCTTATTATGTTGACGTTTTAAATGAACGAAATAATAAAGCAAACAAACAAACAAACAAAGCAACAAATTAATAAATTAATAAATGAACAAACAGCTAATTTAGTGATAAGACTAAATCGTAGGCTATTCATTTTATTGATAACTGGCCCCAGTAGTCTGACATTTGACAACATACTTAGAAAAAGAAATGTCCTTAAGTTTTTTCTTTTATTTTTCTGTGTGACATAGGCCCAGATATATTGACGTTTGATACTGAAAAACATCAAATAGAACGACATAACCCACAGAATTGACAGTATAGCCTATAGGAAATCTCATACCTGAAAAAGTCAATTTTGCAATAGAGCTTTCCGTCCCTTGAGAAGCACTTCTCTGTGAGTTTGCAGCTACAGTCACAGCACTGGACGCACTTGGCGTGCCATGCTCTATCCAGCACGTTGAGGAGGAAGCGGTCCAGAATGGGCCGTTCGCACCCGGCACAGTGGACCATCATACCTCTGTCCTGGAGGACGCCGAGTGCCGACCTTCCCACAGTAGGACCCGGCTCTACGCGGAACAACGTCTTGACTCCGGGGGGGTGGACAGGTTATAGTGCAAATATGATCTCAGGCGACAACCGAAAATCTCCCGTCCAAGGGACAGATGCAATCCCTGGATCGTTATATTCCTGTTTCCGCTGCTGTTCTGGCACTTGTCAGAATCCAGAATCCAGTAGAAAAAAAACAGATTTCACACATATCAACTGCAGTCATGGATGCACTGTGCAGCGCATTGCCCGTAATAACCTATAGCCTATAGAATATCATTTTTTGTATAGGACATAATTTGGTTCGCTTCTTATTTATGTATTATTTAAATATTATATCCTCGTTTGGGTCCACTTTTTCCTTTCGCCTCTCCTCACGTCGTCACTTTCCCATCACTGTGCGTGGGTTATCACCGGGTTTGCAAGCTTCGACGCGCATCCCGGTTTCAGATTGGATGACGCGCTCGTTAATTCCTGCGCCCGGCCAGCCAATCACAACACAGTTGTTATGGTTACGCGTTTATTGCTGTAGCCTCCGAGTGGATTACAAGATATTCAGAAATGGTGGATCCATGGATTGATAGAATGTCCAAGGTCCGTTTGGATAGATCACAGAGGTTATAAAGTTTGCGCTCTAGACCTCTTGATGGCAATCTCATTGGTGGGCCAGGTAATGTAACATATTTTAAAGACGAAATAATAGCCTATATATACATAGGCTTAGAAAAACCATATGTTTGTCCTGGAGGACCGCCCTGCGAGTTCAGCACCCCTACACATTCCGGCAAGACCTGTCCCAAACCGTACAGGTTCTCTGCAATCATAGGCCTCTGAAGATAATGTCAGAATTAATCTGAATAGATGCAAAGAGCGAGGGGAGTTGCTGAACAAGAGCTAACGCAACAAAACCTTATAATAGCCTTATGTCAAAACCTCCCTGCATTACACTGCCCCAGCCAGTGCACGGGCCTTTTCTAATGCAGAACGCTATTTACAGGGAAATGCAATGGATTAGCCCGAGCTCGTCAATAGAGCGTGGCCACCCTATGGTTTAACAGTGGCCACCAATCGAAGGGAATTTCAATATTTACAAACAGCTTCGGTGTTATTTGCAGTAGAGCAAACGCACAGTTCACTAATTGAAGTGGTTGGACGGTGAGAATTACTTTCCGTCTTAAATTATTATAGCATTGTTCTAAATTTTATCACATGTAATATTAGTTCATTATTACTTTTTTATATTGCCTAACATGTATTATCTGTAGACCTATGTCAGGTATAGAACAATAATTATCTTCTAATAAGTCTTAAGTCTTAATTCGTTGATGGGCTTTTGAATCTATTCAAATAGTATTCAATCACAGGCCTACACAAACACATATTCGCCTATACGTCCAATAGCTGACTCGTTTACACGCGGTGGCTTTGTCATGGTCTTGGGTCAGTGTGTCTTATTAAATATATTCAGAGCCGTTACACCAGGCTTATCTCTACTAAGGTAGATTGAATGTGCCACCATTTTCTTCAGTGTCAGTTCATCTTATCACTGAGTTTTGAAGGGAAAAAGCGTTCGGTGGGAAAGACATGTGTAGCGATTGTAGCCTAACCAGCAATTGTTTGAATGTTGTCCAATTTCATTGAGCAAAGATTGGCAAGCATTGTTTGGTTTTGCTGTTCTTGTTCAGTGTTTATATAGACAAGCCATCCAAAAAGTCAGTGGCAGCATTACACCTGAAAAAATAGAAAAAAAGCCAAGGAACTGTCCATGGTGCCGAAGATAGGAAGCATTATGGCCGGCGGATATCAAATTTCAGCAATGGCTTTGAACGAACTGAATTTCATTTAAATAGCGTCACGGTAACACATAGAAACATTTTCACACACACGAGCGGATATCCTAAAAAAACACATTCTAAAAAGATGCACCCACTGCACAGGTTAGCGTTGAAAAACAATGAAGGTTCTGTTTGATTTTTTATTTTTGTTGTTAAAACTGAAAAATTATCAGCATGGTGTTGAATGCCTTGGTAATTGGTCATTGGATCTACAATAGATAACATTCACAAACCTATTTAAATCATAGGATCCTCTATACAGTGAACTTCAATAAACAGCTCAGATTCATAATGTAACAACACTAATCTAAACTTTATGCCATACAAATGAAATGCACAAACAAATAAACATTAAGACAAATTATGTTATGCTATCGTTTATCACATCAGTTTAAAATAGCAAAACTTGCTAATAGCAGTATAGTCTAAAATAATTTGTTTAAGGACATAAATGTTATAGAAGACCGTAAAAAGATGACATTGACTGACCATACTCAATAACACGAACTGCCATGATACTGGGTTGCCATACTTAATAGTGTGGATCAGAGCTGTACTGGAATTGAATCAACTATTACTAACAATATCATATCTTTAAACACATACACATTCCTTACCAAGCTGTCTTTGTGTCTAAACGGCTGTGTATCTCTTTAATTCACCCTTTTCCCTTCTTTCAAGTACAAGGAATGCAATGCAGAAGGCTAGCAGTGTTGGCGGTGTTTGACAAAACTGTCCACCTGAATCCAAACAGATTTAAAAGTGTGACATAAAGAATACAGACAATGTTAGAGCTACAGTGCAGACATGTTGAAAAATACAAATAGGTTCAGTTGTAATGCAGGAGAATACACTAATGGTAATATGTTGAAATAAAGACGGGAAGGGAATGTAAAATAGACGGCCAGGTAAGAAAGACCCCCCCCTCTCTCTCTCATTCCAATCTATGACAGCCTGGACACCTGGGCAAACACCTACCCTCCCATCAAACAGACAGAGAGAGAGAGAGAGAGAGAGAGAGAGAGAGAGAGAGAGAGAGAGAGAGAGAGCGAGATGCTTGTGTCCCCATCAGCCCACCTCCAGGGCCCCTCTCTGGCAGGGCCGGTCTCAGGGGAGAGGTTAGCATGATGGATGTCTGATTGGAAGCCCTGCCTCAGGGCCTCCCACTCTGTCACCTCTCTGCACTACGAATTAAAAGGCCGTTTGTCTCCTCGGAGTCCTCAGCTGTAGAGCGCCGGCCTGCAATTTCACAGCACTCAGAGAGAGAGAGAGAGAGAGAGAGAGAGAGAGAGAGAAGGGGGGGAGACATTACAGAGGAGGTTGTCAGGGAAGCCATCGTGCCTCATACATGCCTGAGGGTCTCTCTCGCTCTCCCTCCCTCTCTCTCTCCCTCCCTCTCTCCCTTACTCTCCCCCCCCCCTCTCTCTCTCTTTCTCTCTCTCTCTCTCAATTCACTTCAAGTTACCTTTATTAGCATGACAGTTATTACAACAGTAATGCCAAAGCTAGAGGGCAGGTAGCCCTCAATAAGAACAACAATATACAAACAATATGACAAATAGTCCCACAGTAATAACACCTGTGGTGATGACAATAACAACATTAACAGTTGATATAGCAATAATAATAGTAATAGTAATATGAATAATAAAAACAACAACAATAATATAATAATATGAATTAACAACAAAATAAAAAAGAAGAGAAAAAAATATATAATAGACACATTTGAAATTAAATAGCATATACTGTATATAAAATATAAACATATAGTAACAATAATGGGATGTATTGGGCAGGTTACACCATACATCTAATTTCTTGTCACTCACCATCTCTCTCTCTCTCTCTCTCACACACCTCTCTCTCTCACACACACACAGACACACACCATCCCTACTCTATTCTTTCTGTGCGTGTGGGTTATTCATTGTCTCTCAGGGTATGACAAATTTGTACAAATCTAGACGAAATATTAGTTGGTAGGTCCCTCTCCAATAATTATTTTTAATTCAGATATGTCCTCCATTTTGTTAAAATTTGGTATTATGTTACAGCATTTTTGAAAGTACGTCTCTCTTATAGAGACAGTATAAAGATATTCAGCCAATTAATAATTGCTGTTTAGGGCCAGATAGCAATGGAGTTTGTTTTGTGTTTTGGCTTGATTGTTCCAATGTTCCAGATAGGCCTTTTTGATCTGTTAAACTATTTGGTTTACTTTAATTTGTGATTTTGAAGCAGTGCTGATCTGAGTTGGAACAGTGTTAGGTGTTAGTTGGTTAGTAAGTCTCATGATCATCTGGACTGTTTTTTGGGGTTCAGTTGTTGGGTTTTTAGTGCTTAAAATTGCAGTGTATTTTGGGGACTTGATTTAATATGCATCCAAAATTTGAGTGTTCTTGATGCTTATTATTAACGGATAATGTATAATTCTGCCCTGCATGCATTGGTGGGTGTTTTTCTTTGTATTTTCAATATAATTCTGCAGCAGGGCTTTTATAGAATGTTTGTCCCATCTAATGTGGTCATGCTGACTGAATTGACCCCACAATTCACTTCCATATAGGGCTATTGGTGCGATTATACTGTCAAATATTTTAATCCAGATTCTGATTGGGATGACTATTTTATTGGAATTTTTGTCGAATTGCATAAAATGCTCTACAAGCCTTCTCCTTTAGTTCATTCACTCCAGACCAAATGTCCCAGAGGCGCTGATTTTGAGCTCCAGGTACTCATAGGACAGGGTGTGCTCTAGTGCGGTATTTTCTAGAGTGAAAATGTGTCTGCTTTCCTGAGATTTGGTCTTTTTCTGGAATATCAAGAATCAGTTCTGACAGTATTGTTCCAGTAGATCCAACTGCTGCTGTAGACCCTGCTCTGTGGGTGACAGCAACACTAGGTCGTCTGCATAGAGACATAATTTACTTCCTTGTTGTTTAGGGTGAGGCCAGGGGCTGCAAATTGTTCCAATGATACCTCTAGCTCATAAATGTACATTGAAGAGCGTTGGAGATAAGTTGCATCCCTGGAAGACACCTTGCGTTTGAGTGAAGGGGTTTGTTCTTTTTTTGTCAATTTTTACACAGCACTTGTTTTTGACAAAAATTGATTTGATTATGTCGTAGACTTTATCCCCTACACCACTTCAGATAATTTCATAATATGACCCCTCTTGCCAAATTTTTTTGTTTGTTTTGGTATGTGTTGATCTATAAGGGTGTGTAGGGTGTAAACATGATCAGTAGTGCGGTGGTTTGGTAGGAAGCCAATTTGCCCTTTACTCAAGACATTGTTCTCCGTAAGGAAGGCCAGCATTCGGGCATTGATAATGCTGCAGAAAACCTTCCCCAGATTACTGCTCACACAGATGCCTCTGTAGTTATTAGGGTCCAGTTTGTTTCCACTCTTGTGTATTGAGGAAATAAGCCCCTGACTCCAGATCTCAGGGAAGCAGCCAGCTTGAAGGACCGGCTTGAACATTTTAAGCAGAGCTTGCTGCGGCTTAGGAGTGCTGATATTTAGCATCTCCGTCCTAATGGTGTCGGGGCCGCATGCTTTACCTGGTTTTAGTTTTTAATGTTGTTTTCTAATTCTTTGGTTGTAATTTAATAATCAAGTAGGTTCTGATTGTAGTATTCTTAATTTAATAACTGGTTAGGGGTTAGCCTGTTAGGTTATATTTCTTTATTTAAGCTCTTAAAATGTTTTTTTTCCAAATATCATCACTTTGAATTGTTAATGGTTTATTTTCGGTTTTGCTTAAGTTGTTCCATCTTTCCCAGAATTTATTTTGTTTAATGGAATCTTCAATTTCTTTCAGTTTTTGATTGTAATATTTTCCTTTCTTTTGTTCTCTCTCCCTCCCTCTCGCTCCCTTTCTCCCTTCCCCTCCTTCTGCTTTTGTGCTTACCTCTCTCGGCCAAAGAACACCTCTGTTCACCTGGAGGCATCGTAAATATCACACACTACTGTACAAACACGTGTGTGTGTGTGTGTGTGCATGTAGCAAACGAGCACAAGCCCATGTTCACCTTTAGACACAAAAGTTGACCATAGGCCCTAATTAGTGGGAATTATAGTTTGGGATTTAGACACCTATGACACACCATACTACAACAATAAACGCAATACATGTATTTGTCATTAAATATGATAGTGGTTTACATATTAATAAAGACAAGACAGTTCTTCTTTGAAGCATATTCTTCATTCCATATTTAAACATGGACATGGAGGAGTTTAAACTGACGATGCACAATGGGTTGTACACAGCATCAGCATAGCTGTTTATTGATACGGTTTGGAAAAGAGCAGACACTTTCCAAACAAATACTTTGCAGGCTGAAGCGTTTGTCCATCACAGGCTATCGTCACACCTAAACCACGCCCATAGGTGCAGGTACAATGCTGATTGGTCCAATCCTCTGGTGGGATAGGTCCAGGAACATGGATTTGACGCCTGTCCATTCTGATACTCGTGGCGATGTCAAACTGCAGCTGGCAAGATCAGGATGTTATAGAAAGTGTAGGAGTAGCCTTTGTCAAGAAATCAAGCAGATGGGGTAACACACACGCACACACTGGGCTGGTGTGTGTTTTCTCATGCGACACAACATTAAGATATAATAAAGGTATTATTCTACGTAAGGTGAGGAACTGCATGAAGTCCCTGGGCAGAGTTATAATTAGTAGCACCCAGTATCAGTCTGATGGTGTAAAAAATGAAAGTATACAGCTGACTGGATGCACCGCACTCTGCAGAGTTCAGCCCGTCATTGAGTTATAATGAGAGAGATCACCTCTCACTGTGGACCGCCCTAATGAGGTAATGAATTGGGGGTGTGCATTGCACCTTTGGCCTCACCTACTCTATTAATCAGAGTAGGGTCACACATAGCAGCCAGGACCCAACCTCCCCCATCTGGTTGCAGTAATGGACCGACCGATGGATTGAAGGTGCTTATAGAGCTCTGGTGAGGGGAGATGATAGGAGAGGAGGTGAGAGGAGTGGAGAGGAGAGAAGAGAGGTGGAAGAGAGATATATTGCAAGGCATAGTGAATTGAATATTCAGAATGAAATATTATAAATAAAGACAAAATAACAGATTCAGAGCATAACAACAGACAATGCTTTTATACTTCCAATGCTGTCGTAGATTGACCTCTGACCCCATCCCAGCCACCCAGAGGGGAAATCTGGCGGGGTCAGCCAGCTATCTATAGCACAGCCCAGTCAAGATCAGCCGCTGGCAGACATTTGTGAGGCATTATGAAGGACAGTGCCATTGTTACCCAATTCACTGCCGAACAACAGAAACTTAAGTGTGCCGGCACGTGTGTGAGAGTCTGTGTATGTAGATTAGAGTGTGTGAGACAACGTGTGTTCACATGTGTAATGTAAAGCACAATAGACTGGCTGATGCACGATCCGCCCGTCACCGTTTCCTTGTTAAATGCTGCTAAAATTTATCGTCTTCATTCACGCTGCTGTTATTCTATTCAAGACAACACAAAAACAAGTTTAACAAAAGCCCCGCTAAGCGCCTATTCAGCGACTTCCCAAATGGATCCTAAAAATGTTAAATGCCTTAATTGTTTTCCCAAGGAAAAATGCTGCTACACAATTGGGTGAAAATTCCAGTATAGAAGAATGGATTTATGAACAGATTATCAGTGGCTCATTGGGCCAAATGCCAACTGGATTTATTACAAGAGTGAAACGATAAATACATAGTACCAATACAATATGTAGAATCATTGCCGTGCCAGGCAGAACATTTATCATTATTAAATCATTGAGTAAATCATTCACTGACAAATAGATTGTTTCCTGTTTACATTGTAAACTGTCCTATTGGATTTTAGTGACTTTCCTCTAGTGCTTGACTGTGGACACATTTGCCCATATAGAAGCAGCAGGTGAATTGAACAGGGCTAAAATTGCAAGACCAGTGACAATAGGAAGGGTATGGAGGGAGGGGGGTTGTCGTCGGGGTGGCAAATAATCTGTGCTATGTATGTATCTCAGCATCCTTGCCCTCGCCTGGCTAACCGCACCGGCAGCCACTTGAATTAGCAGCAGAGGATTATGGGGAGAGAGCCTCATTAATCTGGGCAACAAACAGCGGCCAGTGTGAATATTTGCACCCAGAAATTGAAAAGATTAAGTTCTATTTGACAATGACTGGCAGCTTCTATGCTGCAAGAGGCTACTGTTAAATATTCATGGCTCTATGTGTGTGTGTGTGTGTGTGTGTGTTTTCTTGGTGACGTGTATAAAGATCAAGTTCAACCATTCTCCATGCTCGTAGCAAATAAACATTGAAGATTGGAATTATACCACCATCTTCCCCTTTCCCCATTCAGACAACACACCTATATTACTGAAGGTATATAGCGATTGTAAGATAATACACATTTTGTCAAATTGAACAATATCTCCTCGTTTTCTAGTACTTCTACACACCCCTGGCTTCGTAAATAGGAACACAAACAAAGTGGTGCAGACCACACACATGCAATGTGCTTCCAATGTGTGCTATAGTTTTGATTTGAGTTAAAATTTCAAGCATTCTGAAGAATTACTATACCTTTAATAGACTTTGATTAGCAACTTGCTATATGTCTTACTGTATGTAGGTGGATAGCACATTTACTGTATAAATCATCTATATCTAGATGTGGAAAACATCCCAATGAAGATATTCATAGTCAACATGAATGGAAATTAATAGTTTGATCACAATATTCCTGCTTTGCATAGGGACACAGTCACCAATCCTCTCTCTCTCTCACACACACACACACACACGCACACACACACACACACACACACACACAGCTACCATTATACATAGGCCTACAGTGTGTGTGGAACATCACACCCCTACACACAGAAGCCTTTTGTGCGTGCGTGCGTGTGTATGAGAGTGTGTGCGTGTGTGCGTATGTGTGCGTGTGGGGAACACACACACACACACACAGGCTGACATGGCGCACCCCACTGTTTGGTGCGCCATGTCAGCCTGGCAGGAGATTCCCTCCCGCAAACGCTCAGCAAATACACCTGCTATTCATTTCCTACAAGGAAAAGGAGGCTCGCCAGACCTGACAACGCTATTTACCCACCTCAGCCCAGCCCGTGCGGACTGGATGCTAGCGCTAATGTTTTCCCTTCTGCAGGAGATCAATATGTTTGGAAGCAGACAAACAAGCCTGCTCTGCCAGGCAGACTCTCCCGTTTAGCAGGCAGGCCTCTCGGGGCTACCTGACAGCAGATGTACACGACAGAATCAACCGGCAGCGCTTCGCAAGAGTCAACACTGGACACAATCGAAGAGCCCAGTATCTGGAGCCTGCGCGTCGCTATGAATTAACGGAGGAAACAACACACACCGCCAGCGGTACCAAGCACGTGTCGAGGAGCTCGGGAAGATAATCAGCGCTGTGGATAACTGATCGTCGTTTAATATAGCGCACATGATGCGAACAACTTGCGCTGTTGAATGGCTTTTAATAAATACAGTAGTAATGGCGTGCGGTGGAAGAAATGCCATCTCCATCTCTGTAGGCCATCTGCAGAACGTATTCATATAGAGCTAATACTAAAGGGCAAGGCTATGTAATTCCAGGAGGAGACAGATTTAGTGCAACACATTTGCGCCAAATAAAACAATGGTAAGTGATGTAAGCCTCGATAAACAACAGCAACCAAACCAGACAGAACAAACAGCGAGGCCCAGACTAAACCAACAGCCAGGTCCCCCTGGTGCCTTCCTCTGGATAAACCCTCTGGCTCTCCCTTTCTCACCTCTCATTTCTCCTCCTCTCCTCTCCACGCCCCTTATCTCGCCTTTCCTCCATTCCCCAGTGGTCTACTCCTCTCCTCTCCAGACATATTCTACTGTATGTGGTTCAGAACTTCAATTTTCTGAATTTCCTTTCGCAACAGAATCTCGGTAAACCAACAGCCTTGATAAAACAATCTATATATTGTTCAGCCTCAGCAGAGCTTGTTGGGTTAAGTGTGAAGTGTGTTAATAATACATATGCATTTGAATATTCTTTTTGACATGAAGCAGCTGTGTGCAAATGTGTGTGCGTGTGCGCGTGTGTATTTCTCTGTATCAATGTGTGCCTGTGTAGCTTGAATGTGTTCAGGTTTAATTCTCATTCCTGTATGTCTGTATGTGTGTGTGTGTGTGTGCGTGCGTGCGTGCGTGCATGCTCACACACTGTGGAGAGTGTGTTAAATCGTTCTGTGCTGGGGAGATAACACTAGGTCCTTATCGGCTGCATCAGGGGGCTTAAGACCCCGATGGGCGTGAGAGGAGAATGAATTCTCCTCACTACTCTGCATATTACAGGATTACACTATACCTTTAGACATGCTGGGCTGAGCCTATGTGTCTATATGGAAACAGAATGGTACTTTTAAGGAACTGCTACGGGAATATCACCTTGTACTGCAGGAATGATGTGAAATGACATAATGTTGACAACGCTCCATTTGTAGTATGTAGCAACGAACACCACATGTTGTAGGCTATTGAACTGAAGCTACATCAAAATACAACGTCTCAATATATTGTATATACCTCCTATGTATCTCCTCATGATGCTGGCCACCTCTGGTAACATGGCCTACATCCTCAGTTGAATAGTGATTCTATATATACTGTAATGGCCTATGTCCATATTTGGTTCTGTTTTGAGTGTGTTTTGATAATATGACATAGGCCATTATGTTAGCAAGGTGACGATATGCATACGTAGCCATTAAAGAGCTCATGCTACAGTAAGACCCTTATCTCTGTACATTACACGTTGGCACTGGCTGTGACAGCTCCACTCCTCACACCTGAACTACTCAATTACAGGCCAGGCCTATGCCAGGCTGCCCAGAGCTGCCATGTGTTTCCAGGATGTGTTCTCCAGCAGCAGCCTGCAGGGCCCCTTGCAGGACTGACACACAGATCACACACGGGGGGGGGGGGGGGGGGGGGACCGTGTTGGTTTGGTTAA
>JAODUH010000004.1:381790-422806 GCA_027564835.1 Typhlichthys subterraneus | reverse complement strand
GCACACGGTGCCCCTTGTGAAGGACGCGCAGGCCGATTAATTACTAGGAGTAGGTCATTTTAAATCTGCTGGAAAGACAGCATGTTGTTCCTACAGAATGGGTTGTAATTAAAGGAAGCCGAGCTGCGTCGGTAGAAAAGGCCACACGTCAGCCCCTCGCAGGCCTGGACGCCGCTGATGGGAATTTATGGCTCTCCCTTTCAAGTGTGCTCAGGCAGCGCAGAGAACTTAACTCTTTGTGGAACGGAGTGAGACAGAGACGTCGGCTCCAAATAATCAGTAGCCTTATGGTGAAGGCTAAGTGACAATGCAAAGGAATCAGTCTACAGGCTGCACAGACACAGGTATATGTTAAAGACACACTGATTGATTTTGCTGTAGACACTAGCAGGGGGGTAGAGAGGAGTGCACAGATGAGACACACGTAGGAATGTATTTTAACTCTAAAAAGATATATGTATTTGTATTTTATTAATAAAGTAGAAAGACATTTGCATTTTTGGCATCTCACATCACTGGTCGCTTACGGAGTGCTTTAGCAGCCTTTCCAGCGTTAAACAAATATTCCAGATAATGAGATTGAAGACGTCTGCTGACTTTTGCGTTTTGTTCATTCATTGGTCGGATTGACTCAGTCAACCTCCAAATGTTAATCCACCAACGAGGCGAACAGCTACAGTCAGTGAGGTTGGGTGTGAGCTAATTAAAGCCTATGCAAAAAGAATAACAAATGAAAAATAAGCAGGCTTTCCAGACTTACAAAGAAAAGGAAGGTCAAGACAAAAGATGGATACAGCCATCCCATAAACAGTACCACTGCCTGTCGTCTTTCTTTTTTATACAAACATTTCTTTATTCCTTTCATCCCCACCTCATCTCATGCTTCTCTTTCACGATGTTCCCTTTTTCCCGCCGGACCGGCTCCACCCACCCATGTTTCTAGACCTCCATCCTTCTCTACCGCCACCCCTTTCTTCCCCTATAAACACAGCTTCACACCGACGTCTTAGACCTCCATCCATCTCCTCACTCTCTATGACCCCCCAGCCCCCCCCCCCCTCTCTCCCTCAAGCCCAGTTATTCTCTGCCTCTCTGTCTTTTTCTCACTCTCCCCTCCCACCTCTCTTTCTCACAGCCTCTCACTTCGTTTTGGTGCACATGAGATTTGCCTAACAATAAGTGGCTCTGCCCAAGGTCAGATAAGAGCAGCAGAGCCCAGGAAGCCAGCGCCACGCTGCCTTTCATCCCCCTCGCGCCCCTTCGCTCTCCTCGCAGCTTTCGAATTATCTCTGCCGCACATAATAATAATTACTGAGGACGGCTACGCCGAGATAAGAATTCAGGAGCTGAAACGGCGAGCGAGTGGGCGAGAGAGTGAGAGAGAGGGAGGAAGACACAGGCAGGAAGAAAGGTAGCCTATAGGAAAGGGGTAGAAAGAAATTATAGGAAAAGAGAGGGAAAAGACAGCTAGAAAGGGGAAAAAAGCGGGAAAAAATTTGAAATTAGCCTAGCCTAGCTGATCTTTAGTGCAACTGAGAAATAAAAACTAAACAAAAAACAAGAAAGCATTATTTACACCTATAAAAACATTCATGTTCATTTCACCAATATTTTTATTTTGCCGTGTTGGTTTAGGATATCAGTGCTAATTGTCATGAAATCATATATGAAGGTTGAACACTAGTGTACACAAATCAAAAGAAATTGCTTTCTTTTCTTTAGCTCAACGGTATATCTGCACCTATGACAATACAGCACTCAGATTCAAAGCAAACATGCTCTCGACAGGGGTCAAATTGGCATTTGGCTGAAAGATAAAACGTCCCCTTCATTTACAATATTCCTACAATCACTCACACAAAGACATTTCTCTTTATCAGCTGGTTAACTGCACACCTGAGCACTGACTCTTCCCTAACCTAAGTCCTACAGAGTTGCTATTCCCTGAACTACAGGTATATGCAGTCACCAGTCAGGAATATGAAATCTACATTGTAATTATGTATTTAGCTTTAGATGAACCAAGACACCTGCGCACACAACCGCACATACTGCACACTCACACACCCGCACACACACACATGCAACCACAAACACCAATCCTCGCACAGTCCACCTAACCCTTGACCTCCATATCTGGGCTCGCAGGGTAAGCCTCCTATAGTCCCTGAGCTGCTTCAGATTTCCCAAAAGCTACACACACACACACACACACACACACACACACACACACACTCCAAACCCCAGAGGAGCTCCTATCAGCTGGGCTGAGCCTTGCTGCACCAGGCTGATATCCTCCAGTATAGGAGGCAGGTGGAAGAGAGAGAGAGAGAGAGAGAGAGAGAGAGAGAGAGATAGAGAGAGAGAGAGAAGCGGGAGAAGAAGAGAGCCTCATGGGTTCGCCTACGTATGCATGTGTGTGGCGCTCATAACACGCGCGTGTGTTCTGTCTCTGCATGTTGTCGATGCTTATCACCACTGTATTGTTGCTTCAAACAAATGGCAGATTTGCCCCGCTCTCTCGCCCCCCCCCCCTCCCCTTTTTATTTATATCATCCCTCAGACCCCTCACAGAGTCACCTCTTGTCGCGCTGGGCGTGGTAAACTGTACCACCGCCCCCCTCCTCCTCTTATCTCCCGAGTCAGGCCCTGTCACCCGGGTGACCCATGAACTATCCATGAGGAGGGGCATGTTTGGGGTGATTGGTGTGTGTGTGTGTGTGTGGGGGGGTATCGTTAGGTAGGTGCCTTGGAGCATTGCCTGCCTTTTACTTTGTTATTGTAATATTATTCAAGTTCACATCATGAGTTCACATTACTTTCCATGGCCCTGGCACTAGATTACATCCACCAGCCGCAATTGTGATAAGTGTACTGTGCACCAGTGTGTGCTGCGAGGGGAGGGGTAGGGATGGTGTGAGAGCCAGTGCTTCATGGTTGAAGGTGTAGAGCAGAGTGCAGTTGGTTTTATTCTCATATTTATGTTCCTACGTGATCTTTTTATTAATTTAGTCATTTGAGATTATTTTTATTATTGTTATGTTCTTGTTTAAGTTTAGTCTCATTCAATGTTTCTATTCTTCTCTTATTTTATTGTAAGTGTAAACAATAACATTTTGGCAATGCACATTTCAACCACATGGGGAATTATGGACACACACCCATCACTGTCCCTTTAAGCTTGTCTCTGCTTACTCAACTCTGAATAGATCTGGGATAAGGATCAGTTTTTATATTTATCAATTAGGTGGCTTCATGTGAATAACTAATTGATTACATCTGCCCTTTTTGTTTCAAATAAATAAATACAATCTCGAGATTAGCCAAAAACCCATATTTCACTTTATTGAATTCAAATTATCCTCAAAACGTGATCAAATGAAAACAATTAAATGAGCCGCACACTTCCAAAATTGCATTTGGTGTTCCAACTCATTTCAGATGAGGATCAGATAATTTATTCTTAATCATTTTTACATGAAATATAATTTAATTTGGGTGAACACAGATTAAACAGATTTATGTGGTTGTGGACACATTTTAAAAATACCTCTTGTAATGTAATAAACATTAATAAATCTGAAGAATGTTGTACATTATACAGTAACAATCTGGAGAAAAACGTTCAAAACCATGATGAAATATGACATCTAGAATCTAAATCAGGAATGCAATGACAACAAAGTATATGTTTCGTGTGTGTTTTTACATGTTTAAAGAATAATACAACCAATTAAATATACTGTATAGTTGAGACTGTACCATACACATTCACTGTATAATATATACTGTACATACAATCTGATTTGCATATATGTCAGTACAAAACCCAACATGGCCGTCTGATTCTAAAGCAGACATTATCTGTGCATTTTGGGCTTGAAATCTGCCAATGACCGGCTGTTAACCCTTCAGAAATGCATCATTTGGCTGGTCTGATTAGAAGATGACTGAACTTATTATGCATTAAAGCGTTGTGTCAAAGCCCTGGCAGAGGGCGATAGCAGCCTTATCTCCCTAACCTGATAAGAGACAACATAGGAGAGATGGGGGGGGTGATGGAGAGGTGGAGGGAGAAACAGAGCGGGAGAAGAGATAGAAGATGGGGTGAAGGGGGCAGGGTGGATGGAACAGGAGAGGAAGGTAGATGAGGAAAGAAGAGGGGGAGGTGTTGGTAGAACTCTCTCTCTCTCTCTGTCCATCCCTCTCTTGTACTCTCTCTCTCTCTCTCTCTTCCTTTCCCTCACTCTCTCTCTCTCCGTCTATTCTTCTCTCTCTCTTTCTCTCTCTCTCTCTCTCTGGCTCTAAATCTCTTCTCCCTGGCCTCAATTTGCATTCTCCATTTTGCTGTGTGCTGTCTATCAATCCATGGGGTTTTCCCTCTCTTCTCTTGCTCGTCCCTGCCTTCCTGCTCCATTCGCCTTGATTTACCTATGTTCCCCCTCTCTCTCTCTCTCTCTCTCTCTCTCTCTCTCTCTCTCTCTCTCTCTCTCTCTCTCTCTCTCTCTCTGGTAGGTCTTTGGAGGGAGGTCAGGCAGGACACAAAGCAAACACAGGCCTGTGAATAGAGAATGGGAAGAGGACAGCTGTTGGAGATGACAGCGATGGCTGTTAAAACGCAATCTGTCTCTCTTCCCACTGGCCTGTTTCAACACACACACACACACACACATGCGTGCACGCCCACACACACCCAGTGTGGCTCAGTTCTGTTCAATGGGACCATAATGTCACGGTGACACTATATCTGTCAGCGCCAGTATGAGAGCACACACTTACACAGGCATGTGTCAACACACACACACCCATGTAAATGTACACACTGTATAAATGTGCCAAACCCGGCATGTGAACAATAAACACATAGTGAAACACGTCTATGTGCAATACATGTGTGTGGAATTACAAACATATGTGTGAGCTTATCTAATACAACAGTCCTTTAACACACTAGCATCAATACGACTAAATGATTTGTTTTGTGGAATTAATTTTAATTTAATATAACAATTACATTTGCAGCTATAGAGCCATATTTAAGAAGTTGGTGGTAGGTTGGTGTAAAACAGGCATGAAATATGGTATTAAAGTGACATTGAATTTACAATTTATAAAGTGTTTTTTATTTATAATGCAGCTTAATTTTAATGTTCTCCACTCATAATTTAAACATAAAAATTAAGTAATTATAATTGCATAGATGTGAGAATAGTATTTATTTAAAGTAACATTTGTCAAGTCACTGTTGCTTCTGTCCTCCAGAAGTGCTTTGCAATCATTAGCCAATTAGCTAAATCAGTTGGTGATTATAGACCAATCAGAGAGTTGTCATCCTGTAGGCCACGCCCTTTAGCATTTTACTGTAAACCATGGCGGTGCATTTAATTAAATGTGGTCCTGTCATTCACTTTTATATTAATGGTATAAAACTTAGTATATGTTGTGAGTAAATGCTCAATGATTATGACATATTGGAGAAAAGGAGTAGGAAAAATGTAGAGCGTAAATATGTTCTATATATTAGTCAGCTAGTAATCAGTCCATATGACAGCTGATGGATTGTTGGGGAGGGGGGTTATCTATCTCTGGCCTCCACATCCCCCCATGTTGAGAAGGGGGTTTCAAAATGTAGGGTAAAAGGAAAGGTAACTCAGGTAATATACTCTGCCGTGTGTGTGTGTGTGCGTGTGCGTGTGTGTGCGCGTGTGCGTGCGTGTTCATGCGCGTGTCAACGATATCTCAAGGCCCCATACTCCACTGACAGCAAGAGATAAACACAGGCGTATGATAGTGACCACATGATTTATCAACATGAATTTCACCCCTCTCTCTCTCTCTCTCTCTCTCTCTCTCCCCCCCCTATGTTCCAAACATACGTGTGGACACACATGCACCAGTGTCCTCATTAACTGTCAACATTTGCTAATGAGAAATGAAGAGATGTTCTCAGTGTGCCTCAACGAGAGGTAGCAACATAGTGCCAGACACAAAAGCAGGAATGAAACAAAGAAAGAAAATAAGAGAGGGGGTGAGAGAGAGAGAGAGAGAGAGAGAGAGAGAGAGAGAGAGAGAGAAAGATAAAGAAAGAGAGAGAAAATGGCACATTTTCACTGGACTGAAAGAAGAACCAAACCACACACTGAGTAGCATCAGAAGCCGGCATTGAATTCGTGAGAACATTGGTGGTGACAAAATGACCATTAGGGTGAGCGTGTAGTGTGTGACATGCGATAGATGCAGAATTATAAATAGGAGTGCGGTCCAAAAGCATGTGACCGTGATATGGCTGTCATCTTTAGCAAAGAAAGAAGCTCAAGTAAAGAGAAATCCTTGAAATACATCCGCACATGCGCACAGGCTCTAACACACGCACACGCACACACACACACAAGCAGACAGGTTGGCAACCCACACATGCACATAAACCCACATAAGCGCACACACCTTCAGAATTTGCTGGCTTCCTGCATTTGGTTTGCGTCAGAGACGTGGTGCTGAAAAGGGCGTTAACACCTTGTCTTACGACCTCCTCCTCCCTTTCTTCCCTTCCCTTCCATGCCTTTCTTTTTCTCCTTGCCCCCCTGCTTCCAGCCCCACTTGTAGGCAGATTTGGGCAGGAGGTGCCAGACATTCAGACCCAGACCAGGGGCAGCTCAGCTGGAGACGACGCAGACAGAACAAAAACGAAAAAGAGAGGAATTAATGGTTTTACGGGTCTTTGTCTGTGTGTGCGGTGGGCAGGTCTCGCATGTGCCTCTGTGATGCAAGTGTTAGCTTGCGTTAGCTTGTTTACTTGGTGTTTGTGCTGTGTTGATCTCCCCTCATGCCCTTGCATTGGTGATGAGCTTGACTTGTGTTAAAGTGTTAACTATGGCAACAGATGCCTCCCTCGCTAACAACTCCCCGACGGTCCAAGTCCCTTGTTAGTGAGGTGTACACCAGCCAGGAACAACATGACTGAACCAGAAAACAATAACAGAAAGATAATCACTCGTTTTAGGGATAATTAATATTACTAGCCATATTACTATTAGCCATTAACAGCACAAAACACGGACCATGTTTACAAACACATAACATGTTAGCATTCAAAATCATTGTGGGACATGGGTGTTGAACTGTGGATGTTGACATATTCACATTTCTGTCCAATTACGCCAATCCTAAATGTGACGACAGGTTGTCTGGTTTTAAGCAAATCTTTGGAGGTGTGCATGTGGTTGCACGTGATTACCATACACGCCTGATTTACTGTGCTCTATACTCATACATTACATGATACTATAGTGTTTGTTTGTGGTCATAATGGAGAAGAGAACATTGAACGTGAAAGGATGTGCTTGGTTCTACCTAAAAGAAGACTCACTTCATCACTATTTTGTGCTGTGATACATTCTAAGCACACCGTATTGATCAGTATTGTTTTTTAACAGACTGCAGTCCATCACGGTGGTGATGACAAAGCATTAGAGACTATTGTGCCTCTGGGGTATTCTGGACTGCATACCTGGTCACATTTCACTATCCTCTATTCTACCATGACAATGTTGGGGCAGGTTTAGCTTGTATGAACTATATTCTTGATTTTACTCCAGGATAAAGGGTTGATCTAAACATCTGTAAGTTGGTAAGTTTACAGTTCAATTGTTATATTATCATACCGTAATTAATCTCATGATTTATCAGTGATGAAGGAGAGTAACCTGTATCTGTTCATTATCAATAGTCTAGACGTTACATTGCCGTCTGAATGTTTATGGTGTAGTGTGGTGTGTAGTATGGTAGTGTTGTACATTTAACACTAAGACAGTTTGTTGTTTTTGGAGATGTAACCGGAGATTTAAATATCACAATATCACTGGATTGAAAATATTATGGAACAAACCATATTAAAGTTCTCTAAGGAAGTAGGGTTAGAGCTAGATGATATGACTGACAACTATGTTATGCAGCCTATAAGCTGCATAACGTACTTATAGCATACTAAGTATGATCTGCATATAGGTGGGCAACTTATACTGAATATGAGCACACCAGAAATCTTTGGATCTTTACACATTCCTTATACACGTTCCATTTCCTCATTCCCTCATCAGATACCCCCTCCCCCTCCATTATAACCACTTATTAATTTTAAATGAGAGCCCTAACACGTTGCAAGGCTTTAATACTGGCTGTTAATACGGGGGATAATTTATGGGGTGTGGTGTGATGGAGGTTTAGATGAGCGCCGTCCATCACATACATCATTAGATTGTGGAAAACTCACTTCCAGCCTCGCGCCGCGGAGCGAACAGACACTCGCTCCTTCACAGAAACAAGCCGGTGACAGACAGCGCACGCGATAACGCCGTACGTACCGCGTGGCGACGAGCAAGGGCCTGTATGTATAGCGGAAATACCATCAGGAAATTGCAATTCACAGGCGCCATATAGCAGATACGCACACCAAATTAAAAATACATGTATTCGCCTGCCTTCGTTCTTCACACTTTTTCCTCCTTCTCCATTTTCCCAGTTTCCTTTTCTTATCCTCTCCACTTGTCCCTTTGTGTAGTGCGCCCCATTTCGGGGGCTTTTCAGAGGCTGAAGTGGCGCTTGGCTATGGTGAAGTGTCTCCACTGCTGTGCCAGAGCCACCAATTCACTGACTGTATATGCGTGTGTGTGTGTGTGTGTGTGTGTGCCCGAGCCTGCAATTCACCAATTTCACCGCTAATTAGCCTACAAAGGCTACCGGCAGAGAGGAGGGGTTAGGGGGGAGAAAAGGGTGGAAAGAGGTGGCATATGCGGGAGGTCCTGCCCTGGGGGCGCAAGCAGTGCTGGCACAGCTGAGACTCGTGGCACAGGACCAGACAGGCGCCTTTGTGTGTGTGTGTGTGTGTGTGTGGGTTGTTGGGAGGTGTGTGTTTATCTTTTGTATAAGCATACAGGGATACTTTGGAACCTTTGGGTTTTATGATTATTTTCTTCATTATCTTCTATACCTTGTCATTGACCTATATATCATTTTCAACACTCGCTGGTTATGACATTGGTTTTCTCAACCATGGGAGCGTGGAGAAAAAAACAATCCCCTGTGACATTTTATGCAAGTGGCGTGTGCATTTGTCCAATCAATCATATTCACATTCAGGTATAATGGTGTAACAATAGAGGAAAGATGCTCAACAATGAATGTGTTAAAACATTTTGAAATACAAAATAGGAAAGTCTACTCTAGATAACCACACCTGCTGAGTCCCAGACATACTTTCATGAAGCAGGACAAATTCATAACTAAATCAAAACTGTGATTTATACAAATCAAATTTGATTTTAGGAAACTCTGTGTTCCAGAATGAGTAAAGGCTCGTGTTCCAGTATGAGTGTTCAAAGGCTCATGTTCCAGTGTGGAGTTAAGTGTGAGTTGGTTGGAGGTGTGAGAGTGGTAAAAACTCCACCCATCCAGACTACCCAACATTTACAACACATACTGTCCATGCATATTCTGGCAACAGACCAAAATGGAAGTGTCAGACAACAACATCACGGACAGTTGGTAAAACTGGAACATTTGACATTTATCGAAAACCACTACAATGGGGTGGGGGTCTGTCTAATGTTGGATTGAGATAAACCAAACAATCAAAAACTCCTGATCACAGGCAAGTACTGTAAATGCATAAGGATAGACATCAAAACTCCAAACCCTTCAGTTCATGTATCCCACAAGCCTCTCTGCTAGCGTGCAGTTACAGCTGCAGCTCATCTAGCCATGCCTCTGGAGACTGGTCACAGATCAGTCTCACTGCACCAACTGGTCCTCTGCCATCACAGCCTGTCTCCGCGAGAGTCTGCACCCGTGTCTGTTTTGGGAGAGAGAGGGAAAGATAGAAAGAGAGAGAGAGAGAGAGAGAGCTCCTGCCAAGTGTTTTACCACCTATCAGATGAGGCCTTGCGGGGAGCAGGTTTCCTGGCAACCCGCCCACTGTGGAATTGGTTCTTTATGTTCAAAATTGCTATGTTATTGAGTTTTTATTGCTTATTGGCACATCTGTAGATAGGTATTTTTGCTTATCATAGATAGTTTAATCATGTTTATTCTACACAAGAACAGTTAGCAGGTTAGTAGGACATTATACCATCAGTGTCAGTTTGCTAATCCACCTGTTTGTGTGTGACTCTGTTCATTTTGTCCTGCTATTTGGGAAAAGCTTATAGGTTGTCTTTTGATGTGATTTTTCTGTTTGTGACCATTAGGCAGCTCGGTTAATTTATGCATTAGCACCAAGTACTCACAGTCCCGTTGTTGAATGTGATAGTGGAATATGTTTACTGATAGAAGAAGTTAGCCATCTTTAAAGCCAAATAAAAATGCCTTGCAGACTGTTTTTAAAAACAAATACAATTAGCTCAAGCACACTAAGTGTTTGCTTAATACAATTAATTACAAGCATAAATCCATTAGGAGCCAATCTGATTAAAAAGAGTTTGTTACATTAACACTTAAATCGGTAAACAAATACCGAGACGATACGCTGATAGAGTGTCAATGGAAAGGCAGCACACAGAGAGAAAGCTGTTTATCTTTTCCAGTTCTGTGTTTTTTTATGGCACAAATATAGCCAAGTGTGCGTAACGGTGAACGGCAGAGATGCGATGGCACCCTGCGGTTATGTTTGGCACTGTAGACTAAACATTAGGACGAGCGCTCACACGGTAGACAAACATCCTTGTGCTGCCTCTCCTCAGTGCAATGTCGCTAACTGATAAATAATACTGTCTGTCACTCTGATAACAAGGTCAATTCAACAGGATTGACCAGGCCCGGTGTTTTCCCTAAAGTGTAGAACAGTCACCCTTAATCAGAAGCCTGCAGTGACCTCCATACTAATGAACAAAACACAGAGGTAGAGAGACAGGGAGAGGGAAAGGGAGAGCAAATGAATATGAATGAAAGGCAAATCTACCAGAAACACACCTCCTTTAAATAACCACCTCCCCAGTTCCCCTCCTCCTCCTTCTTCTGCCCCCCAGACACACACACCCACGCACTACCACCACCACATATCCCCCGCCCCCCCCCCCCCCAAGTTATATTTTATTCTCCAACGCGTGGTGAATTTAATAAATATATGCAAATGTGCGCTGTGGAACATGACGAGTGTAAATCAAGCGGGGATGTTCTTTGAGCGCTGCCGAGATTGAGGCTGAGAGCTGACCCCGGGTTAATCATTTTTCACTTCCCTATCGCATTCACTGCTGCCTGCGCGCGTGTTGTGTGTGAGTGTGGGTATCTGCATCTGCGCCTGCATCTGTGTGCGTGCGTGCGCATGTGAACGCACGTGCCTTTATAGTTTGTGTGAAATGGTCAAATCACTCTTCATTATAAAACCGGTCTTCATACAATAAATAGCGAATATTTACTTTCAGCCGAGGAAATGTTAGCTAAATCCAAATCGAATATACGATATAATTAGTTATTATCTACATGGTCGCTAACTAACCTTCCTAAGAGTTTTGACTATATGATTAAAAGGGTTTCACATAACATAAGGTTAAGATCAAGCACTGTTTGTGTGGATTGTAAAACTCCATAATGTAAAGACTTCAATCATTGAATTTGCGACGGTAGCTTAATTCTCTGACATGATACTGATGATAGAATATTGGCCACAAGGTACATTCAGGCAAATGCTCTCAAATTGACTATAGGCTATAGTTGTCTATAGGCCTATAGCTTACTGTCGGTTAGATTTTCCCTGTGTTTTTGTGGCTTGTAATATGGAATGATTGAAACAGGTGCTATGGCCTCATGGTTTCATGTACTTAAATACAAATCTCACAAATTCCCAGATAAACGTGAACTTTATTTGTAGACAATAGTGTTCATTTTTGTATTATATTATATTTTAATTGTATGTAATGTAAATGTAATTTTTTCTTTCCTTTTTAATTATAAATATTGACAAAGCTAGTTGCATAATGATTTTCACTTTCTAAATATTGTCTTATCTACAGTATAATTCTTATTCTGAAGAGTGTTGGCTCTGACTAAGGTTCCCATTCTGTCTTTTAACACAAATTATGTCTAGATTGACCTACTATCATTTACAAGTAATGCTCCTTGACACATAGGGTGATGAGACCTGTTGTGATGGTGAAAGTGAAAAAGAGCCGTGAGTTTGTGAAGTTTCAGAATTAACGCATTTAGTCTTAAATTAAATATGCAAAACTCTTTTAGCAGATGCAAATTTTAAGGAGAGTCATTTTAGACAGCCTATTATATAGTCTCCCATGGCTCCTGCGTATTTTATGTGCTGAACAAACACACTAAAAGTTGAGAAATACATTTGATCGTACTGACAGTAAAATGTAACTTAAATTCTCCATTCAGTTGAGTATAAGGTGGGTGATACAACAAGCCAGCAGGCTCCCATCAAAAACATGACAGCCCTACTGTGTGTTGTATTGACACTACTGCAGTAAATTGTTGTTTTTCTGAAATTTTTCAACATGAAATAAGGGGGCTTTTGGAGGCTATTACCTTTGCGTGACAAGCATGTCATTTGTCTCCCACATATTTCATGTTCTTGCCTGTATTTATGCTAGCCTGAGTTGAGTAGCAATGTATAAATGGACATAGAAATCTAACACTCGACAAATACACTTCTGTCAGACATCTATATAATAATTAAATAAATATCAGTTAGCAAAACAATCTAAGGAGATAAGAGTGACAGCATTTCTCACTGGAGCAAAACCTAACTTTCTTTTTGGAGTGGCCTACCCTATAAAGCAAACAATTTGTGAAGAAATATCTGTCTATAGTTCCCTGAAGGACTTTCTCTGCATGGTTCCTTTTCTATTATGGTTCATAGACCACGTAAAATACTCAAAGGTCGCAAAACCATGGAAACAAAGAACAGGTGTGCTAATGTAAAATATGAGATAATGGCCTTTCAACTACAACTACAGCACGCATATTCAACAGCGGTGTCATTTCTGCTCCTACACATGTTATAGCTTATAACAATTCAGATAGAGCCACTCTCCACAGCCAGTTAGTTCTGTCAGCATGCCACCATGGAACTGCTGTGACGACTGTCTGACCGCAGGAGCACCAATTACAAATAATGCTTGTGCGCGGCAGGTCACGAGCTCTGCTGAATCAATTACTTGTGCTGTCCAGACGCAGAATGCTTACCAAGGCGTAAGTACCCAAATGTAAACATCGCCTGCGTCAGTACAGCCCTACTGACCGTCTTCTGTCTCAACCAACTCGCTAATGTTATCATGTTTATGTACTGGATGTTAAGAATTGACTAATCAAGTGTAGTAATAGACAGACATTGTACAAAAGCTACATGGTTTGAATATATATATTTGTTTTTTTATAGGGTCAAAGAATGGTCATCAATGAAACTGTTAGATCTGTTTTTTTTTTTAGATATTAGCATACTGAGTCTTACTAAAGATACATAGGCTCTTAAAGTATAGGCTACATTATAGGCTATTATTTTCTTAGCATGACCCAACACTGGAACCAAAAGGTTTTGTGTGATCTTTTTAAATGATTGTGGTTCTAATCAAACATAATTTAGTCTCATCTCACCCTTCTCCTCCCCCCTTCCCTGGAGCCCCTGCCCAGGGCCTGTTGCCAAGGCAACCGGCGTCTCATTTCAGAAGTGTCAGTTTGCATTATTGTCTTCACGCACTCCACCGATAACCTCTCTCCTTCCCTGCAAATACACAAGCCACACACACGCATACACGCACACAAACACCCGCGCACACACACGCGCACAAACATGGACACACCAGTAATTTCCTTATTTCTAAACGTGTTCTATTAAATTTTGTCTATCCGCTGTCACACTATAGACACAAATAGGCAACATTAAACACATCCACACATGCACCTATAGAGAGAACTTTAACAAATAACTTTCTTCTGTTTATAATGGTGCCGTCATTTTAATTTGACCTGAGGATTAACTTCCAAGAGGCCAAGAAGGAAAATGTGCACATACTGAACATTAGACCTTTTTATAATTAGACAATCATATCTTTCTAACTTGCCAAGTTGACCTTATGGCCATGTTTTCAAAAACATAGTTATTTTTGTTTTATAAAATACATCTTAGTCCTAAGTAATTTAGTAATATGTAATTAATTAATCATTAAGTAAAATACAGATTATATTAAACCTCATATTATTCCCCATATGTATATGTACATTTCAATTCTGATAAAATGTTAAGCGATATGCCTATCATATTTATCAGGCTTATTAATGCAAGCATACCATAATGAAATGCTCAGAGTATATTTTACACACACACACGCACATGCACACACAAACACACACGCATGCATGCATACGCACATGCACACAAACACACACACACTCAGTTCCACATGTGAGGTGCATACACTTTACAAGGTCAGATACAAATGAATAGGCTAAAGGGGCAATGACATAGTCACATTGGCTTTGTATGCATTTGCATTTAGAAATGTGTGCAACATGGCTGATGAAAGCGTCACGTGATGTGTTCATTATCTTACTTATACTGACAAGTTACAGTATCTGAAAAAGTATAACAGGATTAAAAAACATAAGAAAATGAAACTCAAATATGCTCAATTTAGTTGATATTTAAAATAGTTCCACAAAGTGAGCATTGGCGAGTGTTTAGGTAAAGTGGATGTTTTTGAAGGTCTTATGTTAATGATACCTGTTATCTCATTCTCATTAGAAGCTGAGAACATTCAGACATCTGGATATTCCCTGCAGTCTGTTAAGTGAGGACGTGTGAGAATATGTGAGAAAGTGT
The DNA here is from genome assembly GCA_027564835.1 of Typhlichthys subterraneus. Taxonomy (NCBI): domain Eukaryota; kingdom Metazoa; phylum Chordata; class Actinopteri; order Percopsiformes; family Amblyopsidae; genus Typhlichthys; species Typhlichthys subterraneus. The sequence continues at coordinate 407,985 of JAODUH010000004.1, read as the reverse complement.
TTGATTTTAGGAGCAAAACCATTTCTTTGCCTCCTGTTCAGGAGAGCAGTAGTTTTGCTGAACATGTATGGAAGCAGGGGAACATGGCTTACGGTATATTGTATGTTCTGGCCCCATGTGATGTGAGTACTTTGGCACGATGATCGTGGTGTCACATTGGTGATGCTCAAGTCTTCTGAAAATGAATGCCCTTAAACCGCTGGCTGATTTATATGCATATGTGTTTTGCCACTGTATATCGTTTGATGGCTCATATAGTATGGCCTGTGAGACAGACTGGAGCAGCAGATTGACTGAATGTAAAAGTGTAGAAGAATATGTATGAACATTTCAGGGTGTTGAGTGCAGCACACACATTGCAGATACACACGAATAGAGAAAATACACAATGCATAGTAATAATAATTCTGGAAACACTTTGAACAATATGAAGTTAGTTTGCATCTGGAAACAAAAGGAAACACATTTCAGAATCTAACCCAAACACAAGTGGAGTGCAAGAACTGGCTAAATCATTGCATTAAATGAACATTGTGTGAATGATGATGCTATTGCTGTCAGTTCACCGGAAAATGTAATGGGACAATGTCAGCGATGAGATACAAAACCAGAGCTCACAGTCACATTTGCTTTCATTGATAAGCCACGCTGAAATTAAAGTTTTCACTCAACCAATCTGAGTTGGGTTCAACAAAACAAAACAAAAACTATAAATAAGTCCCAAACAAAACCAGCCAGCTGCCTTGCTATTAGCTGGTCCCAGCTAGCCCAGGCCATGCAGGGCTAAATAGCCTCAACGCCTCCCAGGACCAGGAAGGTTAATATTTGAAGGAAGGATGGTCCATAAATATGAGCAAAGGGACTTTTAATTAAATAAGCACTTCTTAAATATTCTCCTGGGCCTGCTGCTTTTGTTTAAATATGATTGATTGACTGCTATCTCTCCAGGCAGGACCATTAGTCTCGCTACCTCCCCTCCCCCCGCCACCCCTCTCTCTTCACGCCGCTGTCCCTCCCCAACGTCTCTCCTCTCGCCGCGGCTTTGCCAACACCTCTCCTCCCGTTCTCTCTCAATTATCCCCCACTTCTTCTTGCCTCCCTTTCTCCTCCCTCCTTTTCCCATTCCCATTCATTCACCCTCCTCCCTCTGCTATCAAGCCCGTTTCCATCCCTCTTTTCATCAATACACGTCCGTGAGTCGCTCTCCGGAGCCCAATATTTCTCCCGGCTCGTGACAAGGTAATGAGGCCATGTTAAATCCTGCCACGCCCCGGGGCTGCCCCGGTAGCCACCTCGAGGCTCGGAGCCCCTCGCCGCTGCCCGCATGTCTGCTTTAGCCCCGCTGTCCATTTAATACAGCCGCCATCCATTTAATACAGCCGCCATCCTGCCTAATCGAAATGAAAATGAGTGTTCGCCGAAACGAATGGAAGCGGGGGGGGGGGGATAAGTAAAGAAAACTAGTGTAACACGCCGTTCTTTCAAATAAGGAACCAAATCTATTCTCCCTGCCCAGACGATACTGTATTTGTGTCAGCGTTCCTTTATTTTGCTTGTTTTACTCTATAGCAGCCCGGTCTGTGTTCAGTGCTAGCAGCAGGCTGATATGCTCGGCTGACTTCTAGCTGGAACATGATGTGCAGTGAGGGACTTCAGTCTAGCTGTGGGCAGCTGAGCCACAGGCGCGTGCATGTATGCACACATGCACGCACACACGCTAGAAAGAGGGTCAACTCAAGGCCCAGGAGAGAAATGGATTGGAGGTGATACCTGTCTGTGGGTGTTCTCACCTTGTCATTGAAACGAAGAGTTCATATGCATTGCTTGTTTAGTGCATTGATAGGAACAGCAGTTCATATAAGCTATTATGCACTATGGTATGTGGACACATGACACTGTATACAGGCTTTGGATAAATGTCAGATTTTATGAAACCACTTCATGTATTTGATAGAATGTCACTAAAGCGAACATAAGATGTACACAGGCAGTGTCAGATAAACACACACACACACACACACGCACACAAAACTCACTTGTTTTACATTTAAAGATGTTTGTTATCATAGCACGTGTTGAAAAAAAACAACAATATAATTGATTGAATTAAATCGTTTTTAATTAAACAGTTACTCTCGCCATACATATGGCAGATCAAACACCTTGGCGATGTAAGATTCTTACAGTTACAGGAAGTTACACAGAGTAATTAAACATTTCACAAGTTCAATCTTTAAAAACAGCTATAATTCAATGGCTTTTAAAGACATAAGCAGAGGTTTAAACTTCACCATCTCAACTAAAGCAACATATTGAAGCACCCAGTCAAGGTCAAATAGTGACTTAAATATAAATGGTTTGCCAGGCACTGATGTGGGGAGGAGAGAAGGCAAATGACAAGTACAGTTTGGTAGCTTCTCCTAAGATACCAGCATTTAGCTATAGTTGAAATAACACGTTTGGATGTTTTTCTTCTGCAGCACGCAAACTGATCCAAATGAGTGACGTTATCTCAAACTGGTTTTTGCAGTTTTTTTTTAGAATGCCTTGTCTAGCCACACACCAAAGTGACTTTGGTGTGTGGCTGCTTGATTATGGAAAAAGTAATAATCCTGATTATTTTGGTCAATATTGAAGTCACGATTATTTAATATGATTACTCATTGACTTTGGAAAGATGTTGCATTTACTGCACCTGAACAGTGAATCCAATTAAAGTGACAATGACTTCAACTGTGTAATGTCTCTGAATACTTTTCATGTTTCACTTTCGCCCTGTAATGGGGGCCGAAAGTAAGCCTGCGCCTTCCGTTCGGAACACATGACAAAATAAGAGTTTATTTGCAAAACTTAATGTGCAAAATAATAATTTTTCCACAATGATTATCCAAAAAGAGCCAAAACTGAAATCATGATTCAAATTAGATTAATTGCACAGCCCTACTTTGGTGTACAAACTACTGCTCTCTGTTCATAGACAATAAGAAGCATGGACATGTGTACATATACGTTCCAGACCAAGATGGTGCCACGGTAGCTAGCTGTTGGAACACGTACATATTTTCACATACACACAGTGTGTCTGTAACAACAGAGGGGTGCTACAGGCCTCAAGCTAACCGGACGGAGAAACAGGTAATGCTGTGGGCAGGTGTGTGGCTAGGCTACTCCTGAAGGGTGTGAGCAAGTGGGGGTTGGTGGGGAGGCGATGGGCACATTAAAAATGCAGCAGTGGGGAGCAGGCAGGGGATTCACAGTAATTAGATGACAAAACGGCGGCAGGCTGCAGATGAGAGAGAGGGGTCACGCACAATGCCACCGCCGCCGGGTAATTTGTAAGTGTCAATCATTCGCCTGCCAGGGGAAAATAGAGAGGGAGAGGTGGAAGGGAGGGATGTGTATGTGTGTGTGTGTTGGGTAGTGTATAGAGAGGAAGGTGGGCTGGGCGATAGAGGGAGCCAGGGCTTGGAGTAGTCAGGAGAGATGGGTCAGGCAGGGAATAGAAGGGCATGGGAGGGGGAACACAAGCAAAGATACAAGCACACGTAAATTAAGGAAAACACTGCCGACGGTGTGGTCTCTGCAGGCTTCCGTAAAGACAACTACGGATGACTTAGTACGCTGGGGTCGCTATCGCAGTCAAGTGCCGACATTTCAACAGCCACACTCAGCCTAGACAAAGTGTCACATGCCTCCATTCACTAACTCTCTGTCTCTCACACACACGCACGCACACATAAGCCATACAGTATCCTAAATACAGACAACAATGCATATTAACTAAAAACATTAAGTAGGCTACGCAATCATAACCGAAAGGTGCAACAATGTCTGAAATGTGTGTGTGTGCGTGTGTGTGTGTGTGTGTCAGTATGACTGTGTGCATTTTGGTATTCAATTCCATTCAGCGTGGGCACAATGGAGGCTGCTGGCATGTTTCCAGCCGGGCGGTATGTAAGAAAACGCAGGTTAGGCCCCGGCACAATAGCCCACAATAGCCCAGCGACACATGGGCAAAGCGTGCCCGACACATGACAAACAGGCCTGCTCACGTAGCCTATAACCCCCCACCCACACCCCCACTGCCGCATCGGCACACATCAGTCCGAAAACACACGTTCCCGCGCGTAATCTCGCCATGAATACATGCAAAGCGACCTGGGTACCTCCGCGCCGCTGTCAGGAACGATGACATGACATGACACAACATAACATCGCTGGCACGATACAATAGATTCCCCTGGGAACGGGGGTTCTGTAAGTCCACTGGTTGCTTTATGGGCAACATTCACACAGGCGCACCAGGGAGAGTCACGCTAGCTGCTCGAGCATGCATTGTAGCCTACACGCAACAGCTACCACACACAGACATATTCACAAAGAAAATTGTTCAAATCAATCTTCGAGTCTCTTTCTTATCAATAAACAACAGATGCTCCATAATTGTTCTTCATCTGATAGCCTATTCATTTGTGTCCCATAGTAAACAAATTCCAAAAGAGAAATTAAAACAGTTTAGAACTCAACAGGTGCAAAAGTTCACAAACTGCAGATTGATTTTATATTAATTAGCCTAAATACGCATAATTAAAGTAAATTAAAGCCTTCGTAGTTCTGGATATTTTTTTCTTCCTTTTATTATAAGGTGACTTGATGACAATATGAGACAAAGATAGGCTGGCTTTCTCTGTCTTAGTTAATTAAAATAAGCATTTGAACACATGCACACATAACATCTCTGGAAATGTCTTTTAATTGGGAAATTATGAAATCCCATTTTCATTGTTTATTCTTTAGACTACAATTAGCAGCTCATAATCCAATGTGCAATGATTGATATGTTGCTCCTCCTTTAACCTCCTAAATCCACCTGCTTCTCCTACAATATGTCCTGGAGAATCAAGTTCATGGATCTTTTTTCATTGATCAAATAATCCAAATAGCATAGGATAGATAAAGCTCTTCACTGCATGGTACTGTATGATCTGTTAATGAAGAGGTTTCCCTCACCTGGCACATTGGCAGAGATAGGGCAGCGGACCCCCAACCACAATGTTGCTTTGTAATGCTGCTTCAAAGTATATGTCTATATATCTTTCAGTCTATATATCTTTCATTCGATCAGAGTCAAATGGAGACAACATGTAAATGACTGGTAGCAGCATGCTCAATGAATATGCTGGGATCCCACAAGATGATGTAAATTGACATGATACAGTTGGGGATCCACTGACAGCCACAGAACACAAGAGATAATTTCAGAACCAAAGCTGATGATTGATACGTTTACGTCAACTATAACAATTCTACTAACACATTGCTTGTTGTACTGCAGAAGTGAGTGCATGTCTTTCTTGGGATGGACGTGTGATGCTACATACAGTATTGCATTGAATAACTTTCACTATGTCTGACCACATTGGGGGGCTGGGGGTGGGGGGTCTAAAGAACAACTAACAATCATCTGTGCCTGAGCTGCTTGCTGCAGCATGTGTGTGTGTGGAATCTGACAGGCTGCTGCACAATAGGGGTTCCAGCGAGTGTGAACTCTAGCCATTCCCACAGCTGCCATTAACAGCCGGAATGAACAGCTTCTTGTTAATAAAGTGAATAAATAAATAACACTTAAGAGGCCTTGTTTACTTCAGTCTCTGTCTATTATTGCCACTCATAAAAAGCGTGAAGGGTTTTGATTCTGTGCATGCACGCAAAAGGCTGTTTAAATTGACCAGGCTAGTTAGCCTATAGTTAGCAGTGATTGGTCAACAGTTCACCACCAATGGCCCACATCTGTTAATAGAATAACAGCATCAAATAATACAGAGCCAACATACACAACCATAAACAGCATGTATAAAATGTATGAACACACGTAGGCTATTATCAAATAATATATAATTAATCGATGTAAAACAATAATAATTTTCAAAGATAATGAAATCATTTAAGTAAGAATATTCCTTAAAAACTATATCACAGACCTTCTGAAACACTGTTTTACCAGTGCTCTATAAAGCTTCCAGTATGATAGCAAAGCAGCGCACAAGTGAATGAACCAAACATAATCCATCCAACAGCAAATAGCTGAATGAGCTCCACACAATACAAACAAACACAACAACAACAACAACAACAACAACAACAGAAGGCTAGAGAGTGTTCTCTTCCCATATGCTGCTGCAGTATGGTGGCACGACCACAGGTCATCGGTTGAGGGTCAAGAGTAGGTTAAAAAAGACAGCGAATGGAGACAGACAGAGCGGTAACGGGAGAGGCGAAGATGGAGAGAGACTGCTAGCACATACTGTCAAGGCAGTTAATATAAGGGTTGGAGATAAGGGCGCACAGAAAAACATTGACCACATCAGGCATTTCAGCGGCAAAGCCCCAGCTGCCAGTCAATCTGAGAGACAGAGCAACAATCAGCCCTCTGCCGCTGATAAGAGCTCTACTGGGCGCGTGCAGGAAATAGCCAATCTACAGCCCGTCTGGCCAAGCGGGTAATGGAGGGGAGTGATGGAGAGAATTATGGGGTTAGAAAGAGTAAATGTTCAGACAACAAGTGAGAGAAATGGGCGATACATTTAGGGTATAAAATCTATGTCTACATTGAAGACACTGACTTTATATGAAAGTATATGTCTGTGTGTGTGTGTGTGTGTGCGTGTGTGTGTGTGTGGGGGGGGGGTTCCAACTGTTTTCTTAGTGGTTGAAGAGAGATAGCCTTTTTTATTTTTTAAGAAAGAGAGGTGTGATATGAGCTCTTAAAATAGTGTCTCTCCACTGGGTTTTTTGTCACCTGGGAACAGCTTGCACAGAGAGAGCTTGTGTGAGAACCCAGTTTAGACCCACTCCGTACATTAATGATCCTCCAACAGTTTTGACTAGCTCATTCTTCAATGTGCCACTTGCCTTGCCTCACACACAAAAGCATCATTTCATTGTCTCTATTGATAAATGGTGTGTATAGTGCATACATGCGTGCATGTGTGCGTACAAATTCACATTACTGAGTATGTGTGGTATGCCTGAGTGAAGGATAACGTCTTCTATTTGATGAAATTGTATGTAGCAGTAATGAAATTCCCTCATAGCAAAATAAACACATTGAAAATTCTATAGAATATACCTATGAAAATCCATGGTGCCTGGATGCTTCAGGCTACAGAATAGGTAACTTGGAACCACACTGGCCCCTATAGGTCTAATTAATAATTACAGTCAGAAGGTCTGCAGAATTAAACTCCCGTCCATTTACCTTTATCAAACACATTCAGGGCTCACAGAGCAGACTTCTATAACGTTGAGAGATATTCTTTGAACAGTCTGAGGAGCTTTTCGTTATCAACTAAAGCGCAATTTTCATGAGTCATTAGCAACGGCGGGGATAATGGTTAAATTGTTGTCTGGATCTGTTTTATCTTTCATTTTCATTGCATGCGTAGATGCGCAAGGAAAAGCAAAGCATTGTGTGCGAGTGAGTGCACACGTGTACATACGCACATGAGGACAGACAGAGTGGTGGTAAGGACAGGGTTTGTATGAAAGGGTTAAGTTCCTCCTATGGTTGCACGCTGCTTTCTCTTGCTCTGTCAAGCCCCATTAAACCTGCTACACCACAGCAATATGGTGCCATCAATTACAGGCACACTGCCATCGATGCAGAGCGCAGAAGAGAGGAGCAGAGAGGCAGAAATACATAAACAGGACAAACGGCCACATAAAAGACCTGAAGCTAGATAAAGCCCTGCAGCCAAGCTTATGGCAATACACACTTGTGACGTTGCTATTGGTTGTGAATATGTGAATGCTTTATTTCACACAGAAAACACACGACTAGACTTGGATATGACATGCAGCACCATGCAGCCATGTTATAGGGCAAGATAAGCAATTGATGGTGCCAAGGCCATTCATATGTGTAAACTGTATGCATAACACTGCAATTTATAATAGAAAGCCATTACAGAATTATACATACAGATAGCATATCAAACTCCCAGACTGCATTATCAAATGTGTATCTGAAAGCAGCTAATTACGTTCACTGAAGAGTGCATGATTTGTAACATGTATCTGTACTGTGTTAACCATGAAAGGCTGACCTCAATAACTTGCCATAACCGCATTCCAAGTAGAAATAAAACACTGAGATGAGGTCACTGATGAACAGCAATTTAGAACTGTCATTCACTAGCAATATTTAATTAATTACTGCTAAAATAAAATACAAAATAATAAATAGTAGTTACAGTGAACATTTGTAATCTGACATGTAAACATGTCACATACAAAATGTATGAAACATCCAGAACTGTAGAACAATAACACACATTAAACATTGTGTAAATACAATAGGGTGGCTAACTAAAATAATTTACCGGTATACAAGTTGGTTAACATTGTAAAACGCACTGTAGCTATACATGCCAACACAAAAATGTAACTGCATTATGAAAGAATTATATACAAAAGGATTAAGCGTGGAGCAGTGAGACCTAAGTTGAGGTTATTTGTGATGAGGAACTACTGCTGCCAGAGCTTTTTGCCTTCTGCCCTCTAGTGGCGCTGGGCTGCCGCTGCACTCTCTGGCTGGAGGTCTCCCGGCTCTTCTCGCTAGCTCCTGCTTTACTACGTACTGCTACAATACAACAGACAAACAATAAAAACGTTTAGTGTAGTTTACTACATACATATAATTGTACAAATATAATGTGATTACAATGTACACAAGCTCCCAACGTATTTGATTATAAGGAAAAACATGTAGACAACATAAATATCTTAAACAAGATTACCAGGATGTTAAACACAGTCCTCACCAGTATTTCCTATCTTAACAGTATAAACTGAAATATGGCTAAAAAGTGCACCTCTAATAACATTTAAGTATTTCATTGTTTTGATGTCTAACCATACCTTAATTATCTTTCTCTCTTGAAACTCATTATTGTCAACATACCTCTAATTAGGTAATTCAATCTTATTCAACAATTGGGGCATTACCTTAATGAAATTGGACCCACCTCACTTTCATGCAGGTATGTATGATAGCCTAGGCTACCTAATGAACAAAATGTTAATCTATGCAAAATAAAGCTGAATTTCACAGGTTTTAGTGGTATGGGTGTTTGGCTCCCAGCCGGAAGGTCGTGGGTTCAAACCCCGGTATTGACCTACCTGTAAGCATCCTTGAGCAAGGTGCCTAACCCCCTAACCCCCCAACTGCTCCAGATGGTTGGCCGCACCTTGCATGGCAGCAATCACCATCGGTGTATGAATGTGTGTGTGACTGGGTGAATGTGAGGCAAAATACTGTAAAGTGCTTTGGATAAAAGCACTATATAAATGCAGTCCATTTATTATTTAGATCTTCCAGAAGAAAAGCAGTATAACTCACTAACAAGCTGTGTCTCAACACATGTTGAGACACAGGCTGTCCCAGTAAGATATCTGCTCCCTATAACATCCATGTAATAATGAAAGACCCTGTCCCATTGCAACTGCTAAGAGATTCAAGCAAGCTGACAGACAAGCTGGACTGTCCTAGACAACTAATATGGGCAGCCTTATAAGTTAGTTTGTTTGATACAGTGGTAAGTCTGACAGCTCCGCTTACAAGCAGTCTGCCATCTATAGGAAGTGGTTGTTACATTTTGTGGGAAAAGCCCACACAAGCAATAAGCACCTTATTCAGAGGCCAACTAGACTTGTCATATCTGGCAATAATTCACAAGATTAAAATACTGGTCAGTTAAGAAGTGATTGGGAGATCTTGGTTTGCATGATACAAGACCTTTAAACAATAACAAAATATATTCATTACTAATAGATAGATATTACTAATTTACTCTCATCCACACACACGTGCAAACACAAACACACAGTCTAGCATAGGTACCAGTCTGTTTCTAATGTCATTAAGTCAACCTCATGAGGTTCTGGTCATTGGATGTCTCTCCGACACATTATCCAATTAGACATGATAATTTAATGTAGCCCGTTAGGTCAGGGTAGTGATTCAGGGTTGCAAAGGCCACCCCCAATGTGAAATGTGTCCTTGTAAATGTGAATAAGGGCTATATAAATAAACTTGACTCGACAGTAGAAGTCAATCTCGAAACTCTCACAAAATCGATGACAGATTCAAGATGCTACAGCACAGCGATCAAGCTAGTGCTGAGCCGCTCATCGCAGCGGTGCCTAAGCCGCCTGGTCTGTACAACATCCATGGAACAATGGAAGACACAGAGCCACGTCTGCTGGCCCAGTGTGAGGAGGTGCAAGCTAGCTAACAGGTGATGATGAAGGACAGCATGCAACAGGGGGGGACCTTGGGTCTGTGGAGCGCTAGCGTCGTGAGGGCCGTAGACCACAATCTTAGTGCTGATTCTGGTGGGCCTGGGGCCAGATGCTGTAGGTGGGTGTGCAGCAGGCTTAGGGTTCTTGGTCGAGGCTACAGTATCTTCTTCTTCAGGAGAAAGACACACATACACACACGGTACGCAAAGGGACGCGTTCACACAGAAACAAAACATTTCAGAGAAATAAAGTAATTAAAAAGTGAGGTGAATAGCAAGTTCCTGATTTGGACGTATATAGTTTTGGCTCAACTGGGAACTGCAGAGAAGAGTTGGGGAAGGGGATTCGAGGCAGATACAGGACAAGGGAGTGAATGAGAAAGGGTAAGAGGTTAATACCATAAGAAATTGGTAAGAAGAGTGCAACATGGATATAGAGAAGCTTAATGGGAGAGTGTAGTACAACAATTCATTTACTCTCATTTATACCCTTCTTAGGTATAAATGTTTTAACTTTGTTAAAAGGCTGGCAAGCAAAGCAGTCATCCAGCAGATATCTTCATGGGAGAACTCATGCATTAATTGAGCAGTAATGTCCAGCCTAAGTGTATACTCTTGAGTGAGAAAATGCCAGAATCTATGCACTGTTTCTTGCTTCATACTGTATCACACTCTAATACAGTTCTCAGACTTTAGCATGCAAGCTCAAACAGCAGCCAGTTAGATACATATATATCTACGTAAACATACAGTAACTGCTAGTATTGGCAGGCATGTTAACAACACATTAGGATGCTAAATAATCAGCCATGTATTTATAAAGTAAGATAAGAGCAGACACCCTTTGCAGTTCCAACTTGCTACAAAAACTTACATCCAGCAACTTTACTCATTGAAATGACAGGTCATATTTTAAAACCAGTTACAGGCAACACAATAGGTTACAAAGCAATTTCTCAGTTCAAGATAAAGTTTTTTTTGTTTGTTTTTACAGTTGTTTATTACATGGTGTATTAACAAATAGGGAATAATGATATCACTTACCTCTTAGCTCAGGTGCAGCAGTGTCAGTACTGGTTGTGTGGGATGCAGTTGAATCTATTCCACTGGTGTCAGATATTCTTTGGCCTGCACACATGGCCTTCAATGTTTGGAAGACTGCTTGAGGGGCAACATTCATCTTTAATAGATCCACTATGATTCTAGGAAAGGAAGGGGCAGAAACAGTAGAAACAGAGTCTTAGCACGCATCTATATGCGTAATCATGTGCTAACACGCTATTACACTTACTTGAAGACCTCTTGGTCCACTGTGATGCCTGCTGCTTGAGTAAGTTCGAACAGCTCACTTTCTTCAGCATTCAAGATCTTCTTCTTCTTCATTGCATATTTTTGCACATTGCCGCTTACCACTAACGCAGGAGAGTCAGGGGCTATGGGCAGAGGTTGCTGCGTGTGTTGAGACATGGCCGATTGCTGAAAATGAACGCGTACATATTTGGTAAGACAGTTTAGTATCGGACTTATGTACTAGCACTAATATTTATATACATTTGTGAAATATATTGTTCAGCTTCCCATATAAGGTATGCTAATGGAACGGCACCCACCTTTCGTTGGTGATCTTCAAGGAACCTGAAATTGATTCAGATGGATACTTTGCACAAAGCTTCAGCTATAGAAACACAGTGCGATAGAAATATAGAAAATTAAAACATAACATGAACTTTCTTGTCGTCTTATTACAGGTACGGTACACCGAAGTCTATCATCCCAAATCTTAAAACAGTTGTTGATTGGAGCCCTGACGCACAAAATCTACGTCATTACCGTGTGGTCCAATCTGAATCAGGCCAATAAGCACGCCTGCGTACGAAGCTATCATTTTGAAATATCATATTTACATTCATACAAAATGTGTTATTACATTAGTAGAGCCATATCAAATGTATAACAGCGTATACAGCATGGCCTGAAAATGTGGACGAACATCGAAAAATGTTCTGTGAAATCGTGCTGTAGAGCGCATGCGCGCCGTCCAAAGACGATCCAGCTACGGTGGCCATAATAACTAGTTCACAACTTTACATGGGCGAGGAAGATTTACTGTAAGGACACTGAAGTTCAACGGTACGTAGAAACTCTTTTTATTATTCATTGCAGTCGTGTTATTGGTGTGTGCATGTTATGAAACATTTGAAACAAATAGAATGTGGATTGTGTACATTAAAATTAAAAGGAAATGAATGCCTGAAATCCCAATAGTGTCTGGCTGTTGTTACTGTACGTTACGGTACCGGTACCGTGGGTGTATGACCGGTACCCTACTCTACTAGAATGCTAGTACCGTACCGTACCGTACCGTACTGTACTGGTACATTACCGGTACTGTAGTAATAAAAAAGGTTTTTGGCAGAAAAATGTATGAACAGTTGCCTGTGTTGTGTTCTTCAGGTTGATATGAATAATTATGCTAGCGAACCGATAGCGTAGCCTATGTCTAGGACATGGAAAACAATACTGTGTGTGGTGAAAGTGTATAGTTATTTTAGTTATGATATTCACATTCTGAGTCATTTCAAAGGACGGATGCTAAGATGTAGTCGACTAAAGGCTGTTATAGCCAATTGGCAATCACCAACATTTGGAAATGTAGGCTATATGAAGAGGATCAGAGAAGTGAAACATACATACAGTACATACCTACAACATACACAGCGTTGCAAGAGCTTAGACGTAAAGGCAATTGATTCAAACACTTTAGACTATCGGTTAGACTAACCAATTCATCACAAGACAACACAATATTGGAGACTTTGAAATCAATCAGTCTTGTCGTTGAAAATGTTATATATGAATCCCTACTGATCTCACTGCTGTAAACGTTTGGACTATCATCTACCGTAGAGAAAGGAAAGCAGTTGTCATAAGTCAATTCAAAACAAAATGTTACGCGATTGGAAACCAGTAGGCACATAACACCGGTAACGATCATCATCATCATCATCATCATCATCATCATCATTATTATTATTATTATTATCATTATCATTATCATTATTAGAAATTAGTACAGCTGCTGCTTGTGAGTCATTCATTTACCCTATTTTTAAGCATTAAAGATATTATCACGAAAGATATTTATCATATTAAGCATTACAATCCATGTTTTATGTAACTGCACTTGTAGCCTCTGATGCTGCAGCTTTGTATTTATCCACCAGCCATGTGAAAACTTATTTTTAGTTTTGCAGTCTGACAGAGTGCCTGGAGAAGCAGTATCACGCATGATTGGTCAGATTGAATGGTGATTTAGTCAGTTGAGAACACAAATAGTGCATGTCTTTACTATAGACGTTCATTGTCTTTCCCAGCAGGGATTTGAAATGCAAACACCGGTTGAGTCTGTTCTTCACAGTGGTTATTTCCACCCGACCCTCAGATGCTGGCAGAGCTCTGCATCAGTTTTAAGACCTGACAACCTCATCTACCCATTATTCATCACGTATGTTTCTCCTTCTCTCTGTTAAATTGATCATGACATTGGCCAGAACTGTTAATAAGTAAGATGCATTAAATGGAGACAACTGTTGATAATAACTAACTGTGCTGTGTGTAGTTTGGTGGTTGTAACATACATATTACTGGGGCAGTTTCCCAGACAGGTCTTATAGTTTCCTTAAAGGTTTGTTTAAAACTAGGCTTAAAACCTGTCTAGGAAACAACCACATAGGCCTATATCTAATAAGTAATGCTATGTTAGTTTACTACACCTATTTATATAAATACTACCCTATACCATATATAGAATTGTGCTATATAATGTATTATAAGTCCTAGTAAGTTCTCAACTAGAGGGTCTCATATCAGATCACTAGCTCATGCTTAATAGAACACCTTGTGTTTCACTTTTCTTTCCAGAGACAATGCAGATGCAGTGGAGCCTATAGCCAGTCTACCAGGACAGGCAAGGTAAGCATGGTAACTAGTAGGCTTAGAAGATATGAGCATTGCATTGCATTTAAACAACAAAGGCCAATCCAAAAGCTTGCAACATCACAATACACAGGGTAGTAACTTAGCCAGTAAATGTACAAAATGAACTCCTGTGGGATAAGGTGTTGGCTCCAGATAAAAGCAGCCGAGCAGGGTGTATCCAGAGCTAGCTACTGGACTAAGATAAGCAGAACATCCGTTAGACAAGGCAGACAAAAAGGATTCAGATCTGAAACCACCAAGTTATTGCATAAGATGTAAAACTTTACCTTGAATAAATTGTGGTTCAATTTTATATTTCCAGCCTTTATCAAAGCATGCAAAAAAACTGTTACCCTTCAATGCTTCATTTTTAAATGTTAAATGAATAATAATAATAATAATAATAATAATAATAATAATAATAATAATATTTATTATTACTGTATTATATTTATTTAAAAAATGTCATCAGGTATGGAGTGAACAAACTTGAGGAGATGCTGCGCCCTCTGGTGGACAACGGCTTAAAATGTGTGCTAATTTTTGGTGTACCTGCAAAAGTAGAAAAGGTATGCCGGCCTGACACTTTGCATTGTTTTTTCAGTTATTATGTGCTACAGCTGCTATTGCTCTACCCACTTTGCATGTATGCATAATCCAATTTTTTTTTATTATTATAATTTAGTTTTTAGTATATGGACAAATAGGTCAATGCATATTTATTGTATTTCCATTTCACCAGTGCATTTTCAGTTGAGTCAGAAACACGTGTATTCAAAAGACCCAAGCACAGCTTTAACATGTGTTCTACCTTGCAGGATGACAGAGGGTCAGGAGCAGACACAGATGGTACTCCAGCAGTGTTGGCTGTGAAGAAGATCACGTCTCTCTTTCCTAGCCTGTTGGTGGCGTGTGACGTTTGCCTGTGCCCATACACATCGCACGGTCACTGTGGTCAGTGTGTTCAATAGTGGACCATCATTGTGGTCACTTCTCTGTTCACTGTAATAAACCTGCTCTCTAATGGTTCACAAAGGTATTCTACGTGAGGATGGAACCCTGGACAATGATGCTAGCTGCCTTCGCCTAGCAGAGGTCGCGCTGGCATATGCTCGAGCTGGTAAGACTTCTAGTACCTTGGTTCTTCTCACAGTGGGGACATCTCCGCCATCAGGGGTAGTGGGGTGATTTAGAAAATATTACATTCAATATATGCATTCCTGTTTGTCAGAGCATGACTGTGCTTGTTTGCTGGCTTGAAGAACATGTTTATTTATTTGTTATGCTGCCTGTGTAGCTTAATGTAATGTGATGTAGCTTCAGTTAAACTTCGCTGCGAGAATCAACCTGGAAAGCCTAGAAGTCATTTGGAATGTGTCCGAGTAGCAAATTAACTCACCAGTCATCGTCGTATTGATAGCTATACGGGCGTGGTTTAGGTGTGCGGCGTGGTTTAGGTTTGCCGACAGCAAAGTATTTTTTTAAAGTGCCTGCTCTTTACAAACAGTTTCAATGCATGGCTTCACAGATGGAGTTGTGACTAACAATTCATCTGGCATATCAGGTTAATTATTATGGCTGTGGGTCAAACGATGAATGGCTGCTCTATGAAATACCACTGTGTGTACTTTATAGTGTCACTTTGGAATGTCCACAGCCTTGACCGACTCCAACGAACGGTGACTGTTGGATCAGTGTGCGCCATCAGTCGGTGTTAGTTGGCATTAGTCGGTAGGAGTTTTTAGAGTTTGACATGCCCAGTCGTGTTGGGGCGGAGTTGTGGAACGTCTGCACAGTTTTGCAACAAACCACAATATGAGTGTGTTCTCCTTAGTGATTGGCACGATTACTCGAATATTCATATATTTAAAATTACGTTAGCATTCAAATACTTATTTCGAATACTTATAACTGTAGTTAAAATAAAAAACACAAAACTTTTTAAAAATTAATTTTAAATTTTACTCAATTTTAATTGAGTTTTGACGTTTAAAGTTGTTCAATCAATAATAAACAAAATGCAAAATGTAGGCTGTTCTCTTCTGAGTTCCGCTGCAGTCTATCTTTTGGCACTGTAACTGTGAAAATGGGAAGCAAAGCAAAGTGTGGAGGTATTTCAATCAGGTTGATAACCAAATTAACGGTCAATGTAAAATATGCAATGTGAAACTAATTACATAATGGAACGACAGCATAAGCATTTAATAAAAAAAATGAGAGTATTCGAATATTCTGGAAAAAAGGGATATTATTTGATTAGTGGAATCATTTCAAATGCCCATCCCTAGTTCTTCTGACAACTTGCCGTGTACAATGTTGGCGCACACAATGTTCATTGAAGGTGTCTAGGAGGCTATATAACATTATTCACTTCACTTCACCATAGTTTCGGGACGTAGGAACGCAAATAAAGCAAAGGTGTGGTAAGAGACAACCCAACTCACCATAAGCGGCAAGCTGTTTTCCAACCGCGACAGTAGCCTACCATATTGTCTGGACTTGTTTGCAATCGAGAGGTTATTCCTCATTTTTCATGTGGCATTATCCAAGGTCTGAGTGGTCCTGTCAGTTACAGTTAGGGCAATTTGGACAGGCAGTTGGTTTGCTAAACATTCTAAAGACTGCTAACTTTATAATGTTTGTCAGTTGGGCACAGTGTGGCCAGTGTGTGGGCAGTGTGGCACAATCTCCAGTCTACAACCCTAGACTTCTAGGGTTGTCTATGCCTTGTACTCATATTCTGCTGCCTCTCTCAAGGCTGTCACATCATTGCTCCGTCTGACATGATGGATGGAAGAATAGGGGCTATCAAACGAGCACTGATGTCCCATGGCATGGGTAACAAGGTAACGCACTGAGAAGCTCTGTAGTGTCATGGAATTAATTCACTTGAATGCACTATGAGTTCCCTGTCTCTTACTACTTCTGTTCTCTTAGGTTTCGGTGCTGAGCTACAGTGCTAAATTTGCCTCCTGTTTCTATGGGCCGTTCAGGTTAGCATGTGTCACAGTTGTTTCATCATTACACAGTCGTAGTATAGAGAGCCTGTGTAGTACTGTATGTGAGGAATGGACTGAACCTGCCTGCTGTATTTGGATGTAGAGATGCTGCACAGTCCAAGCCTGCGTTTGGAGATAGGCGATGCTATCAGCTTCCACCTGGCGCTAGAGGGCTGGCCCTGCGAGCTGTGGTGAGTGTGTGTGTGTGTGTAAACTCTGCCTATTGTATTAATCTAATGTATGTTAATAATTATTATATATATATTGCATGTCATTGTTGTTCATCCTTGAAACTCTATTGTCATATACATATATACATGCATACATACATACATACATGTTAATAATTCCTAATGTGTGTGTATATATATGTATGCGTACATGTTTTGTATTCTCATGTGAAACAGAAGTGTTTTTGTTTCCCAGGCGCGTGATGTGAGCGAGGGAGCTGACATGGTCATGGTGAAGCCAGGACTGCCGTATCTGGACATTGTGAGAGAGGTCAAAGACAAGGTCAGTTGGTCTGTGAGAAATGACTACCCACAACAACACGGCCACATCAAGGCAGTGTGTTTCGTTGACCTGCGCAAGGCTTTTGTGATTGCATGTGATTGTTGTTCATCTTTGAAACTCTAATTTCAATAAGATGATGTTTTGGACATGTCTTTTCTTTTTTTGGAAAGACATTTTAATCTCAATGAGATAATCTGATAAAACAATTTTTGATAAACGATTTCGTAAATGAATTTTGTTGACCACATAAATTAAATCGTAACACATTTTCAAAATCATAAAGGAAAGCTCTAAATCTGATCTAATCTCATCCAGTACATGTTCGCCCTACTCTTTCTGCAGCACCCTAATCATCCCCTGGCAGTATACAACGTGTCCGGGGAGTTTGCCATGTTGTGGCATGGAGCGCAGGCTGGAGCCTTTGACCTGCGGACTGCTGTCATGGAAACCATGACCTCCTTCCGCAGAGCAGGTGAGATGACAGGGGCTCAAGGTACTGCCCATCCACATAGATGGGTGATGCAGTATATGCATTTGTAATGGTGCATTTATTATTATTATTATTATAATAATATTAATAATAATAATAATCTTATGGCTTCATTAAGCCACATGTGTAATGTTCAAATCCTCTTATTTTAGGACACCAGCTCAGAATGAGATCTAAACATGATTCAAAACACGCATATGTCTGCTAGCCTGTGGCCGTTTTTTGGCTTCCGGCAATGGTCTGACCCAGTCAAATATTTAGACCAATACTCGTATGCCTAATCTTACATGGATTCAACGTTATAAAACTTTGCATTTTAACAATTGCCATATCATGCTGTCAAAATAGCAATTGCACTCTGACAGTTTGACACATCAATTGATCCAGTAGGATCTTCCATAGTCAATGAGAGTCCACTTTGAAAGATGAGATCGCCCCTCTTTTCATTCCGCGTACAGACCGAGCCAATTGCAAATTATTGTGCTGATGACTAATGGGTTGTGTAGCCAATAAAATACCAAACATTAAGTGAATGAAACAAATATTCATATCTCAAAATTGAAAATTTGTGTCCAGCCTTAATTTTCACATGCTCGTTGTATGGCCGGGTTGTAGCCATGTCTGCAGTTGTTCCTGTCCCTAAAGCCAGAGACTGCTAATGCAAATAATACATATTATGAAAAGCATTACATTTATTCCTCGTCATATGATCTGTGAAAGTTTGTTTGGAAATCTCTTGGATATTTACCTCCCCCTGCTGGTGGGTGAAAGAATGCTAAATTGAGGGATACTAGTTTGTTGTTGAATCTGAACATGTTTCATTGCTAGCAACTCTAGCTACTAATTTTACTGTTTATATATACATTTTATATAATTCAGCATGTATGCTAATTGTCAGGAAGGAGTAAAGTGGAAAAACCAAAATATTCCATGATGCTATACATGTACATACAGTATTTGGTTGTAAAATGTGAATAAGAAACATGTTTTCCTCAGAAAATTACTTTCAATATGACATGCCCAAGGCCTTTTAACCCCTCAACAATCTTATATCTGAGCCATTCTATAGGCAGCCATGAGAGTCAAAAAGGGTGTGAAGGCCTCCTCCTCAAATGTAATAAGTCCATCATTCTTTTGTGCAGGAGCTGACATCATAATTACCTACTATACACCACAGCTGCTTAGCTGGCTGAAGGAGTAGAGGACAATATGGAGGATGGAGGGAAAAAGGTTGCTCGGCAGTTGGACCCTGGAAATGCCTGTTCTTGACCTTGATTGACTCACACCAATAAGAGCTTCTTGAACACACTATTGCCTAAATATATTTTCTTTAGTATTTTCCTACATTTTATTTTGCATTATGTTGTAATCACAATTCAAAACTTCATAGAGTGCTTTCATGAACTTATTTTAGCAGAACATTAAGAATGTAAAGATGATTTATTTGTTTAAAAAAAAAAGAAATCGTGAAATCATGAAAACCTTGCATAGAGTTGTTTGTTTGGAACCAAAAATTATATTCTATCCATGTTATAGTTTATACAATATACATATATATATATGTATATGTGTGTGTGTGTGTGTGTGTATGTATAGGTGTTAAGCAAATATGAGGCTCTTAAAATCAGTGATTGTCACACTTGCTACTGTAAAATTTACTTTTACTGGCCTAAATAAAGACATGTATTTTAATTCTAATTTGTTACTTATTTCTAATTCCATTGTGTGATTGACATAACATTATATGCCAAATGAATTGTTTAAACTCAAGTGCATGCATTGGTGGCATAAGGCAGTGTTTCCCAAACCATGATCCTGGGGATCCATTGTCCTGCATGTTTTAGATGTCTCCCTGCTCCAGCACACCTAATTCAAATGAATGGGTGTTCAGAGTTGGGAAATGCTTGCATAATGTATTTGCCATAATTTCAAACATAATCCCTTAATTTTATGATAAATGTTTTTCAATGCAAATATGGCACTCGTGTAACCTGTCCTTTTGGATATTGGAGTGAAACTATCTTATGATACTTGGGCGACATCAATATGTCGTATAATTTCAGTTTTTTTACTATTAGGTTGGGTATTAATGTCTTAAAGAGAGAGTATAACGACGTAATTAATTAATGTCCATACATTTACGCATGGGAGACGCAGTTGCTTTACGCAGAAGGCAGGGGGCGCCTCGTGGTCATTTTTGAAATACTAATAACGCTACAATATATGACGTGGGTGCTGTTCAGAAGGTTGCTGTGATTTAGGTTCCAATCATCTGGATGGACGTTATCACTCACAGAGGGAGACTTCAGCGGCACACGGACTGGAAAGCGCCGTGGAACTTTAGCCTCGAGAATTTTCTTTGACTTTTTCCACAGTTAACAATTCAAACCATGGGATGTAGAACCGAACTTGGATACTGTTTATTTTTTACGCTGTTTTGTCGTTTTTTATCGATGTCTCTAGCACACAGGCCTGCCGGGAAAAACATAACTGTAGCAGTGATGCTTCCGGACAATTATAACAAGTATCCATGGGCTTTCCCAAGAGTTTTCCCTGCCATTCTTATGGCGTACGAAGATCTGCATCAGAAGTACGGACTTCTGCTTGGCCATTCAATGAACATTTTAAATTTTAGCACAGAGGACCCCGCTGTTGGTTCATGCGCTGAAACCAAAGCACAGGTTGCTGCGGTTGATGCCAAACTTTATGTAAGCCCAGATGTTTTCATCGGCCCGGGATGCGTGTACGCGCTCGCAGCAGTGGCGAGATTTGCATCCCATTGGAAAATGCCATTAATAACAGCCGGTGGACCCGCGTATGGGTTCGACACCCGTGACGAGTTCAGAACGATCGTTCGCACCGGTCCCACGACCACCAAGCTGGGAGACTTTGTGAGCGTGCTTCACTCACACTTTAACTGGACCTCCCGGGCGGTGTTGATCTTCCACGACGTGAAACAAGACGACCGTCCCCACTACTTTTTGTCAGAAGGAATTTATCTCAGATTGAAGACAGAGATGAATGTCACTATCACAGCACAGCCGTACGAGGCCAAATATAAAGAATATAAAGATGTCATTAATTGCATGAAAGAACATGGAAGAAGTAAGTTAATTACACCATTCACCTATAGTTGCGTGTCCAAATTGACGGGCTACTGGGGAATTTTGCTTTAAACAGAAAACTTTTGGTGGTTAGTGTTATACAAAGCCAAATGTAGCCTATGTTTTTTTAACATAGATAAAGAGTGACGCATACTGGAATTTGAGCAGGGAGCCTATTTCTGATATAGCATGGGCCTAACAACAACCGAGGAATGTTTATGCAATGGCGGCGTGCCTGTGTGTTGGTTTAGAGGTGGAAGGCCACCTGCGTTTTTAGTGTGGTGTGGGGGTCAGAGGTGCAGGGACACGTTTGTGGACACATTTAAATTTATATTTTGGGGGTCTAACTCTACATGTTCCTCCTCAAAAACGTCATCAGGCAAATGAATTCCATCCGTAGATCAGATTTTTCTTTATTGAATGTAGGGTTTAGTTCTTAGAGACCTACCTGATTGACTGGTGGTGGGTGGTAGGGCTTACAGTGCTGTGCAGTGTACGCGTGCGGCTCGTGTCTGAAAATGAGAAAGTGCGCATGTGAAAGACATGAGATTATTTTTGAGGCAAAATATATGTCGTTATCAATACAGACGTTAATGTGTTCCATTGTGTTTCAACATACGTCTATATGCAGGGTACCAGACTGTTCAGGATTTAATTGTCCCATACCATAATCTAAAAATGTATCTGAAATGTAATAAATAATGTAGATAACAACATATGGGCAATTACATAGTGACAATATAAGACAATAAGACATGATCAAGTGAAATAACACTTTTCAAAATTACAATTTTGGTTATAGGGGAATCCAGTTTATCAGAAAATATAGTTTGCCTATTTATAGGCTAAACTATTGGCTGAATCGTAGATCCATCTTGATTTCTCCAAACACTGGTGATATTAATGCTTTAGACATATACATTATGAAGCCATGAGAAGTCAGATGAGGCCCGCTAATGTAACATTTAATGTTGAATATTTATATAATCTTATATACATTTGTTTACTGTATTCAATGTAAGATTTATTGAAATATCTACATTAAGTAATAATAAATAATATACACGAGTAAACCATTTAGTAGGTAATTATTATATCAGGAAAGCAAACTTTGTATAAGCTGCCAAAGCACGTCATCTAGCCCCCCAAGCTGTGTGGTTGATCCACCTCAGGGAGTTGTGGGTCATGGGTGCTAATGGATTTGTCAGGGCTTGTTCTGGCTTGGTGTTCTGGCCGACATTCCATTTACTTTTATCCTATAGCAGATAACCTCCAGGCTGTCAATCATCTGTTCTATTGAATATTGTTTGTCTTCAGGTTTAGATCGCAGTCACCTTTTACAAAGGTACTATTTAAATAACTCTTCCACTAGCCTATACATGATCAGGTCAAAAATGTAGATGGTTTTAGATTCCATTCCAAATTCCCAATAAAAATGGGAGAGCCAGAACACGAAGTAGCTGATATGTTCGATATTATGTCCAGCTCACGTTACCCAGTGGATATCTGGCCCCAAGGCTTCCTAGTCCATTAATAGAACAAAGAAAGGAACATGTCAAGTCGTCGAATGGGAGAATAGCTCCATTTGAATCTGTGTAATGTGAGTGCTGAAGTGGGTCCACATTAGTGAATGTCCTGATAGCAGTGGTGTTGTGCATATTGAAACAAGATTGCAAGATTAATGTCTTATTTAGATTCAGTATCTTTTAAACTATATACATTCATCCTGTTACAATGAGATAAAAACAAGAATAGCTTGTTTTCCATTTTGGAGTCCTACTGTATTGACTTACTAAACAATTTGATGTTTTGTTTGTGCTAAGTTAAGCAAATATGACCGCAACAACATACAGAGAGATTATTATTATTATTTATGTTGGATATGGTCCAGCAGACAGCAGGACATCTTGGCAGTGGCTCGTGGTGAGCTGCAGTATATTGGAGGAGATGAGCGTCTGAGTCTTAATGGTTTATGTGCTGGCGTTCGCCTAATACACGAAGGAAATAGCTGCTCTCTGACTGCCTTCAATCAGGGAACAGTTCCACTGACATACAGTATGGAAATACTTCTCAGGCCATACAGAGGTGGCTGAGTGCCATATAGTTTATTTAGATTGCCAACCACATAACACATAGTCAATGTATATGTAGACATTGTACTAGATTGAAGGTGTCCACTGTAAAAAGTATTAACCGTTAATCTTTAACAGACAAACATTTCACGTCAACATGGACTTGAGTATTTGGTTAATGCCAGCTATAATCATTAAATGAACATGGGATTGGATAGCAAATTGTCTTTTTTTGGAGGGAACTTTATGGGCTTATTATTTTCTCCTAGTTGTGTACATTTGTGGGCCCTTGGATACTTTTCTGAGCATCATGAAGCTGTTCCAGAATGAGATTCCA
This sequence comes from Typhlichthys subterraneus, assembly GCA_027564835.1. NCBI lineage: Eukaryota > Metazoa > Chordata > Actinopteri > Percopsiformes > Amblyopsidae > Typhlichthys > Typhlichthys subterraneus. Next base: position 384,191 of record JAODUH010000004.1, on the reverse strand, counting down.
GACCCTGAGAACTATGCCATCTTCTACCTGGATGTGTTTGGTGACAGTCTGACAGAACGCAGGCCTTGGAAGAACAGTGACCCGGACTGGGAAGGCACCATCAAACTTTTCAAGGTATTATTATTCAAGGATAATTTTGCACTAGCCAAAACACACACGGGCAGAGATATTAAGTTTTGTTGTAAATATTCAGGCTATGTTTATTATTATTCAATACCTTGGGGCATATTGTTTGTGTTGTTTGAGAGATGCAAAACTACAATATTATTATTATTATTATTATTATTATTATTATTATTATTATTATTATTTAAAATACACAAAATAGATATATAGGTGAAATAGCTTTAACTTTATTGATTGTGAACAAAATCTGTCTGGAGGTATGAATGCTCTTGGCTGTTTATATTGTATAGACAGTTTGTTCACATTAGAACCTAAGCCAAACTAATTGAACAAAATGAAGCAAGGTTAACACACTATTTACCAAACTCTCTTTATCGTATCTAAACAGTACCCTAAAAAAACATTTTTTTTTAAATATACTCTGCTGTGCAGACAACGATTAGCGCAACCAGAGAAATATCAAAGAACAAGTGACTGATGCTTTTTAAGGGTAATCAATCATGCAGGGATTCTCACAAGCGTGCTATTTATGTAAGAAGCTTCAACATATTTTCCTACTGCATGGTCAAAGTATAATCCTACCAAAAGGATTCTTCCTAATATTTCATCCTCTTTCCACCATATAAGCAGTTTAATTGTTGCATGACAATAATGAATGAGAGGATGTATTTTCACAGGAAGCCACTTAGGCCTTCAAATTAGCGCGTTGAGTAACGAGATGAGAGCACAGCTGTTCCTCAAATACATGTTCCTAAATGTCATTTGCTTCACTGCAGTCAGCTGCTTGTCCAGCCTTCAGTCAATGAAAGAATGGCCTTGTAAATGCATTAAAGATTGAATTTATTATGGTTATATCTGACTATAAATGGACTTATCATTTGTTCATAAAAGTTATCTTGAAGCACTCTGCAATGTTAATTTGTTGTACAATGCACTTACGCTGCGTGAAGCCACTTACAGTTGAGAAAGCAGTCATACTTTTAATGCAAGTGTTTTATTAAGTTAAATAATGTAGAAATATAAATGGTAGGAGGACATATTTAGCAGTTATACGATCATGCATTATGTTTTTTACCGCTTCAATAAAGGCACGTAAAACAGCATGTAAAAACATGTTTGACATATACTGTACAGTAGTTGGCAGATACTGTCACTCATATAAGACACAACCTGTTATTTAGAGAATGTATTTCAATGCCATTACATTAAAAACCATAGTGTTTATTTGAAAGAACTGATTTGGCCAAACATTTAGCTTATTATGCAATAAGTACATGTTCCTGCAAGCTATTACATGTTTGATTATGGCATTATGCTTCCTTTAATGTAATCAGTGATGGCATTGAATGTGTTTGTGGTTCCCTGTCATTATTAAGAGTTGTTAATGGAGGTAAATGTTTTCTTATCTACCCTTCCCATTTCAGTTTTTATGAAAAATGTATTTAATGAATGATTCAAGTAGTATATGCTTGTGCTTAAGTTAAATGTTTATACAGTATTTTAGTGATTTTCTGTATTGCTCGTTTATTGGCATTTTGATTTCAGAATGCAAATACTGTAATTGCAATTCATTCATAAAATACTGTGCACTCATTTATCTAAAACCTGACCATGCATACTTGCAAACATGTTATTAAGCAACATTCACATGCCACTTATGCGTTCAGTGCATGCAACCTGTCACTATACAGTACTTTTAAGAATATATTGAAGTCAGTCTCAGCCACGCTCCAGAACCAGTCCCTAAGCAAGAGGGCAGTGTATGTAAAGTATTTATGTTAGCTGTGTTGTTCCACCCCCATTCCTCACTGTGTCCTACATGTATGTCTATGTCTCCTTTAGTCAGTGTTTGTCATATCGTACCGGTCTCCTGATAATCCAGAGTACAAGGACTTCCAGAGGAAACTCCATAAAAGGACCAAGAAGGATTTCGGCGTGACTTTGGAGCCCTCGTTGGTGAGTTGGTCCAAGACACGCCACATTGTCTTTACCATCAGAACCACAACCGCCATGTGTGGGAAACACCATTATTTACTGGCCTTTACACTGGTACACCTTTATTTTATTGCATCTCATCCATTAGGCATGTGGTTACATGTTAAAATCTTCTGTATTTTGTGTGTGTATTTATGTATTCAACGTTAGGCATCCATTCCTTCTGCACTAACGTAAATGGCTGTTCATCCATTATTCCATAAATTATTATTATTATTATTAACATGGTGAAATCATGTGGTTGTATGTGACATGTTTAGCTGTAGTTAAGTCTTTTATC
>JAODUH010000004.1:365276-381690 GCA_027564835.1 Typhlichthys subterraneus | reverse complement strand
ATTATTATTATTATTATTAACATGGTGAAATCATGTGGTTGTATGTGACATGTTTAGCTGTAGTTAAGTCTTTTATCTTATCTTCTGTTCAGATGGACTATATTGCTGGCAGCTTTTATGATGGCTTTGTGCTATACGCTAAAGCCCTAGATGAGACTCTGGCGGAGGGTGGCACCCAGAGCGATGGCATCAACATAACTACAAGAATGCAGAACCGGAGAATCTGGGGTGAGCAGAGCAAGTTGCCTTCTTACTATCTTGTGAAGCTTGCCAGACCTCTAGTTAGGCTCTCTTCCCATGACGCTGTACCAGAGACTGAAAACAGGTATAAGGACTGGTTGCAATATTTAAGTTGTATAACTGTCCAGTGTCCGCCGTTAGATGTTTTCTGCAGGGCTCCTTGGTTTGGAGGCTAATATTTAATTTATTAAAGGACTAAAAATCATTGTATTTCTCAACGGAAATGTTTGGTTTTTGTTTAGTTGCCAATGCACTGTGAATTGTGTATTTGTGTATATGTGTGTTATATCTAGCGCAAGCTAGTGTATAGCATTATTGCATCATATTGGACTGTAAAACGCTACACATTCCACATGGTGGTCATTACTGTAGTGACACATCATCTGACTGCTCCCTGTGTTTGTAGGCGTCACAGGCCTTGTTACCACAGACCATAAAAATGCCAGAGATATAGATGTAGATCTGTGGGCAATGACCAACCAAGAAACAGGAGAGTATGAGGTGGGTCTCTTTTATATAATCATTAAAATTATATTTTGTTTGTTGTAATAGGTTGTTTGCAATGTGTCATCATCTATGTGCTGATATTCAACCGTGGAGCTTATAAATCACCAATTAGGATAAGCGTAATGCTGAACTCTGAGATTTTATCACAGGAAGACGGTAATTCCTGAGCTTTTTTGCATCCACATGATTACAATAATTATGGGAACTTTTACAACGGTGTCAGAATAAGCTAGTTTTTCACATTGCTGTGGGCTGAGGACGTCTTGTGGGACCATCCTGATCTAGCAACCTCTAGTTTGACGTCACCGCCAGAATCAGTCTGGACAGCTTGAAAATGTTGCACTTCAGCTCTGACCAATCAGCGCCATATACTGGCAGCTGCGGGTGTAGTTTACTGTAAGTGCGACGTTAACCGATAGCGATAGACAACTACCGTCAGTTCATCCAATCACCTGCCAAGTATTTCTTAACTGTTTCAAATGGACGGCATCCCAGATAGTTCTGTGTAACAAACCATCTGGTGTGTAAGGCCAGTGGGGAGGTATGTTTCTCTCTACTCACATATCAGTCCCACAGATGTTTGAATCTATTGGAGCATGGCGGTTAAACTTAGTGTGGTTCTGTGCTGCTTCAAACACTGCAAGATGATTGGCGAAAGAGGTCATTGTTATTTACAGACTATACAAGTACATTGTATATTAGTATAATATACGTACTATGCATATTTTCTACTGTACTGTGTGCTACATTGCAAGCGAGACATTAAGGTGAGACAGTATTTCAATTCAAGAGCTTCATTAGAATGCATCATTCAAAGAATACAATTAAAATATATGATGTCAACATATCCATCTCATTACTGGATAGATAGTTTTCAGTTAGGATTGATTTTCTCAAAATATAATAATAATAATGTGCAACAATGCTTTTTAAGCATCAGGCTAATGCATTCCATGTGCCCCATGGAGTAATTACTATAAGAATGTATTCAAACATCCTTTCGGTGTAGTGAGTTATGTTTAGAAGCCCAGTGCATTTCATGTGTGTGTGTTTGTGATTGTAACAGGATGCAAATGTAAAATCTTAGAGGATACCATGGTTAATACAGTTTGGTAGCTATTCAAGAGTCAAACTTTTTCTAACAATAAGATAAAGCCTAACCGTTCCCTCCCATTCAGATTAAAATATAGTGTGTTATTTTATGCTCTGAAAACACTCATGTGAACTACAGCTGTTCCTCCAAGGGCATCAGAAGTGGGTTAGCTACATTTGACTTCAGTTAGAATTTCATAGTGGTCCTCAGAGATGGTCATCATGAGCTCCTGGTCTCATTTCTCCTTAGTTTTTAATTTGACAATTCAGTTTGGTTGATTCAGTTAGCTGATTGACCAGAGCATGGAGTGACCTGGTTGAAAGCCTGATTCCAGATCCAGAAATCACAGGATTCACTGAGTTTCAGAATTATAGTTTTAAACATGTGTTTCCTTAAAGTATAGTAGTTTATTTACTATTGTATGTTGTAGGCTACATAAGTATTGTGGGTAACGTAAATGAAGATTGTAAGCTCATACCTTTTTGTCAAATTCAGAGAATGTCTACTCACTGTAGATATTTAGGTTAGCTGCTTGTTATCTGTGCTGAAAAAAAAATAATAAGATGTTTCTAAGCAGCCCTGACTCTATACATAGGAACACTAACAAACTGATGCACACCACACAACAATATCTTAGGCTTGGCAATGTGTTTCCAATGTGTGGGGCGGAGCTTCTGAGAGAGCACACTATGGTATTGAAGGGAGAGGTGTATATGTTTTGATCAAGTTCAAATATCAACACACTTTCTCCAGTCCTGCTCACTCTACCGTTAATACAATGTCCATAGGTTGTGGCATTCTATAACGGGACCAACAAAGAGATTGTATGGTCTCAAACAGAGAAGATCCACTGGCCCAATGGAGCACCCCCTCTAGACAACCCCCCATGTGTCTTCTCTACCGATGACCCCTCTTGCAATGACGGTAGGGATTACCCTTGTGTTTGACACCTGGTTTGTTGTTTCATTATAATTATTGTGTATTTATGGTCAGGAAACCAGGTCAAACTAAAACTTAATATATTTTAAAATGAATAATACTAATGTGCACAATATGTGAGTTTCTTGTAATTATAAAACAAAATATAATTTACCTTAAGTGTCACTGATGCAGTATATGTACAGTAATGTAATATGAACAGTAACAATAACACATGACAGCATGATGATTTTATGGAGTGCTTGTCTTTACAATAATTAGTGAATATGCTAATTTTGGAATATGCTAATTAGTGAATATGATATACATGTTAAATATGTCCCATAATCTGATAGGGTATCCAATCATGAATTAAATAAGAACCCCACCAAGACTGATTTTATTTACATGTGTATATGTTGCACATGTAGAATAACTATATGGTATAACCAATGTTAATAATGGCGAGCAAAATACGCAGCAAAATATTTAACCCTCCCGTTGTAAAATGTGAGCAATTTTCTCTTTTGAAAATGTTAATTTATTTAATCTGATTGTCATAAGGTTCCATGACTTTGTTCACACAGGGCATTGAACACCCAAAATGCATCTGGGTGTTTTATTTATCTTATGTACACCTGTGGTGTTTCAGGATTTATTTATTTTTTAATTAATGGGTGAGGCTACAATGAGTAAATAAAATGTTCAGGCACATGTCAATTTATCAGATAATTTATTATTTTTACTCACTTGCTCTCAAAGACTCCCATAGGCATTGTAATATTCACCTTGATTGATCTAACACATTATGTGATAATATTATAGATTTGTCATTTTGAACCAGGAACACATCATTCTTTAACATGAATCAAACACAAGGGCTTATTTAGGATCATTGACTTCTTTATGTTGTGAGTTTGCCCTCAGTGGACCAGGCATGTGATTGTGGAATCCTGTTTCTCGTTTGTCAGGGCAGCTGCCAGTGCTGGGCATTGTAGCTGTTGGCTGTGGCTTAGCTCTCATCATATTTGGAATCTCCAGTTTCCTTATCTTCAGGTGAGTTGTTTGTCCGTTCTAAGAATGGAAGCATCTTTTATTCCTGGAAGAGAGAGAGAGAGAGAGAGAGAGAGAGAGAGAGGGAGATAGGGAGATTTGTGGGGTGTTCAACTATATGTGCCTTCATGGAATTTACATGATTGTTGCCAGAGTAACAGCTGTAAAAGTGTTATAAGCCAAGTGTGTTCAGACACTGGCCACTACAGTTGAATGGCAATCGTGTCATAGTATCATGTCGTGTCATCCACCTGTAGTTGTTAGCTTTATTTTATGCTTACACTTTACACTTTAATGTAGTTACATTTGTAATGCATAGCATATTTAGGTAGTATGGGTTATTAATTGGTGTGCCCTTAAAATAAATATAATGGGTTATTTTGAAAACAGCACATACTTTGTACCGTAGTTAAATTAAAGTTATTATGGAACCACACAGTATATATATTTGTATTAATTAATGCCAGTATTACACCTAGCGGATAAATCTTAATATAATACGAGAAAATGCATGTTTCTGTTCTGTACTAGCGCATCAAAACATTGATCTAATTAATTTTGTACACGTGAATATTAACACAAATCAGTGTTAATTGCCAGCCAATCACAATGGATTTTGATAAGAGGAATAATTGAAGAAATCCTTAGGAGCAATGGTGCACTTCAGGTAAATTGAGTTAATGTTTTAATCATGTCTTAATCTGCATGGTCAACAAACGTGTCATGTTAATTCATGTAAAAAGCCTGGACTCTTACATCTAAGACCATTTAGCTATTCTGTTTTGTTTAGCAGAAAGGCAAAGTTAATGGAGGACAATGTGGACAAAGTTATTATCTAGCCAGCTAGCTGCAATACATCAACTTGTGGTTGGTAAGTTTTGTAAAATATTTCAGTTTTTTAATACAGTGCGTGTTTTAACCTTTTTGGCATGGAACTACAATGTCACATTTATTATGCCCCTGCAAAGCGGCTCATGCAAACACTTGGCTATTTCTGTCATGTGGGAACACACCAGACAGACTGTAAAGTGTTTGGCCAAAGTCTTAACTGGCCAAATTATCTTGTTTCTGAATACGGTTTTAAATACCTAACACATGTATGTAACACGGAATGATTTTGAATGTCGGCCTACAGTAATATATAAATGCCAAGAATGCATTATGATGTACAGTACAGTAAATTACAGTAAACCTTATTTTGTGCTTTTATTTCTGACACTTTGACACTGAGACTAATGACTCCCTTTCTCACACCAGAAAGTAAATACTTGTTGATGGTCAACAGAAGACAGAAAAACTGAACTTCTAATTCCAGTGGTTTCCAGTGGAAAGCTCCCATTACAGTGATATATCTATACAAAGCCATAACAGACATATTTAAAAAATGGCCATCTTCAATGTATATTGTTGTTAACTTCTTGATTGATTTCTCAATTAAAGATGTAATCCCTAAACAATTTTTCTTCATTTTCCTTTTTTAACGTATTATATCTGATTTGGCGAGAGATGCTTTTACAGTCTGTTGGAAACTGTGGGAACTCTCAGTTGAAAACTGGTAGCGTCTAACGTTTAACATAGGTGGAAAGGTCAGTTACTGTAGATATGGCTAATTAATAATTGTGGTTCATTCTGTGATTGATTAAAGGTGGTCCAGTTTTCTGCTAGTGCCTGCATTTTACAATCACTGTCAACCACTTGTTGTTCATACGCCTGGGCAAAGAGGGCAAGCATGTTATTGGTTCCTCAAATGCTAATTGTGTTAACATAGAATAGTCACGTTCTTCCTGGTAGTCCCCTAACATAGAGAGAATCTTTAATAAGTTCACACAACACTTAATTAGTTTGGCAGCCAGTCTCTAAGAAGATTGATTGTTGACGTTGGGTCTGGTTTGCAGGAGTCGGAGGGTATGTGGAGCGGAGCGGTGCTTCTGTTGTTTTAATGGAGGGGCTGGTCCTGCAGTGGTATTCACATATGGGATTTATGAAACAATAGCCCCAGTGTGGAGCCCCACTCTTTTGCTCCTGTCTGCCAGAGGTCTCTAGACGAGGGTCTTTAAATAGAAACTTTTTTTGGTGTGTGTGTGTGTGTGTGCGTGTGTGTGTGTGTGTGGGGGGGTGGGGGTGGGGGTGGTGGTGGTGGGGGGGGGGTGTCTGGAAGGTTGCCCAGTGCTCTCCCAGTCGTGATGTGACATTTCCAATCTTGAGGACATACATGGCAGTATTCTGTAGAATAATACCATTATTAAGATACTGCAGATATTTTGGGGCCTTCAGAAGACAGAACCTTCCCTGAATATTTTCCTCTGTTATTGGGGCCAAAGTGGTAAAAGGCTACAAGACGGTGATATGCAAACGCAGCAATACGTAGCTGCTGCCATCTGGAAGCATTTTATACCTTTTAGATTGGTATGGAATTTGTGGCTGGGCCATTTTTTGTTTTCTTTTGAAAAAATGTTTTAAACTAAAAACAAATTTCCTCCCTGTAAGCTTCACGTTCGCAAACTTACTCCTGCGTCTGGGAGGATGGTTTGATTCTTTTTTTTAAAAGAAGGGTTTCACAGTGAATCTGTGAATGTTAACAGAGATCTGAGATCGACGCCACATGTGTGAACTCACTGCTCAATGCCTATTAGACTGGTATTTAAATGGAATACTTTAGTTACAGTATACAGTATATTTTCTTGGGGAATGTTAGATGTAAACGTTAAGTCAGAGTCAAGAGTTGGTGATTGTTTAATTCACAATTCACAATGCAAGCTTGTAATAGAATAGAATGATAATAGTACACCAAATATTCATATACAAATCTCACCTTTTCTTGAACTGCCAGTGATACATATCAGGTGTAATTCTGCAAGAGTGGGACATTTCACAACAGACCTCCTACATTCAGTTTTCCAATGCATAGCCACCATCCAAATGTGTATTTTAAATCCCAGTGAACCAGAGATAGATAAACATAGTCCGCATCTTGCAGTAGAGGTGCAGAGGAGTCTACAGCTCACTGTGAGGGACCACTTAGCACACATATGGGTTGAGGGCATGTGCTAGGAATGCTTAATTATTCATCATCTTGTCATTATTGTGGACCATACCACCTCTTCTCAATGTTTAAGGAAACTGAAGCTGGAGAAGGAGCTAGCTGGAATGCTGTGGAGGATAAAATGGGAGGATCTTCAATTTGAAAGCCCCAACAAATACTACAAAAAAGCAGGCAGCCGCCTTACCCTTTCACAGGTACTTGTTCCATTACGTTTACAGTTTGCAAATACTGTAAAACCGAAGACAAATGAATGGAGATTGTGTTGGAAGTAAGTTACTGTAAAACATGTATAAATAAAAGAAGAAAGAACTGGTAAAGCATATCGTACTGTTACAGTCGCATGGACTTTATTGGTCACCCACTGATGGTCTCATAATATGCTTGGCAAGTTCCAAGCATTTCTTCATAGTGCTGAGGTTAATGCTGCCTTTGTATTGCAGCTGTAACATTGGTGCAGCGTCCAGCGCTTGTTTAACAAGTTGTTGTTTTTCTGGCGTCATGTTTGCCAGTGAAAGAGACTCATACGAGGTCTAAATTACCGCGGCTCTCGTTTATACTCGGGGTAATTTCCAGCCTCTGCAGTGACATGTTTTGATGGCCTTGCCGGATCAAAGACAATGATCCATAATCATGGGTTCTTCCACATTTCACTGTAAGGGCAGTTTCACAGACAGCAAAGATAGAGATGAGCGAGAACGCATGACCCCTTTGTTAGTTTACACATTCTTGAACGCCTTCCCAGTGGTTTATTGAAGGTGGTTGGGTTTGCAGTGGTGGATACATATTAAATGATTGTTAAAATAAATCCTAGTCTGGCCTTAGTCCCTGCATATGTAATACCTCATCACATTGTGCTAGTATCAAGTTATGTTGTCTAAAGCAGGGGTTCTCAAACTTTTCAGCTTGCGACCCCCAAAAGTAACAGTGGCAGAGACTTGTGACCCCTGCTATCCCCAGAGGTGGTAGAAGAATAACAGCCATATTCTTATTTTATAGTATTTTAATACAGGCTAGTAGCAGAATACAACAAAGTATAAACTGTACTACTAACGATTATGGCTGAACTATTCCATTTTAATCATTTTAAATTGTTATTTCAGTTATGAAAATCATCTTGTGACCCCCTCCTCTGTGTCTCGCGACCCCCCGGGGGGTCCAACACCCAGTTTAAAAACTACTGGTCTAAAGGACTAATGTGTCTCCTCTGGATTGCACTTTCAATCGCACACGCACGCACGCACACACACACACACCTTTTTCATTACTGGTTTTCAGTCCAATTCCTGGGATAATAATGTGGAAAACACAGCAATTTTCCAGACCAATGTATTTTCCAGCACGCCATATGTTGCCAGTATTTGCATTCTATACAAATGTGTAGTCCGTACTGTCTGGGTGCAGTGCAGTGCGCCCACTTGATTTCTACACTCTTTTGGTGTGCACTGCAGACCTCAGGCCAAGGCCTTCTATTTGTAATTGTGAAAACATTTTCTCAAACAGTTGTGAAAGACAAACCCACACCTGCGCCACCGTTAATGGATTTATTTTACGTCAGTGTGAATGTAGATAAAAAAGGGCCAATTCTTCTGCAAACCTATTCATGATACCAACGTGGTTTTTTAAACAGGAGTTTCATTAGCGGGCTGCCAAATAGCCTGTCATGCTTGTGTCATTGACTGTAAGCTAACATGTGTTTTTATTACTGCTCCTTCCTGGATTCAGAGAGGCTCCAGCTATGGCTCTCTGATAACTGCCCATGGAAAATATCAGCTTTTTGCAAAAACGGGCTATTTTAAGGTAAGGTTTAGTGAGTTCTGACATTTTCAACTCCTGCGCACTCCTTTTCCACCCACACATGTGCACGCTCGCAGAGAAAGCCGAGGAGCTGGAGAAATTAGGCAGGGGAAGAGAGAGAGATGGAGGGGAAGGGAGGGGAGGGGAAGGGAGGGAGGGAGTGAAAGCGAGACAGAGAAAGAGAGAGAGGGAGTGGGCGAATACAGCACGATATTTTTAATGTGATGTGCTGCATAGTGAATTTCTCTCTATTTTTCTTGTTGATACTGTTTCAAACTTCACCACCCAGCCTGGACATAGCTATCAATTTGTTGCTGGTGTTAATTCATCATTTACCAAGATGGCAAAGGCGTCAGCAGGTGTGGAAAGGATAGTGTTAAATAATGAGAACACTGTCGTCTTTGATGACAGAAGCATGCTGCTGCATAGAAACACACCTTTACTTTTATTATTACTGTAGCCATTGCCAGAGCAAAAAAGAAAATACATTTTTCACCTCAGTACATGACTCATGAATCAATATCCTAAAGAAATTTCAAAGTGAACATATGAAAATGTCTATATTTAGCAGTCACTCTGAAAATGCTCCTTCAAATGCGCAAATGTGTGTTTCCATCACCATTGCTGCAGGCTGGGTGTCTGAAGCCTTGCGTGTTGTTTGCTAGTGTTTTCTAACATCTACCACAGCCTGTTGGGACAGTGCCTCTCTCTTCTGCCCTATGTAGCTGGTGTTCTTCTCACTTTAGACGCATTCATCCTCGCAGTCCTAAAGTATGCATCAAATGTACCGGTAGTCTGCTGCACCCCTCTGCCTGGAAATAATTAGGGATTAGTTTGGATTATTTAAAATGTATTGATTACTTTAAAACCACAGACATATACTCATGCACTCATAATAGTAAAAAGCACTGCATTGTCTGAACTCTTCATTACGTCTTCACGTGCTATTTATTTATATATTTATTAATTTCTTCCTCACAGGGGAACCTGGTGGCCATAAAGCACGTCAGCAAGAAGAGGATAGAATTGACAAGACAAGTATTATTTGAACTCAAACATGTAAGACAAAACACAAAGCACACACTAAGCCATTGCACTGTTGTGCCACACCATACAGTCGTAATGTGGAATGCCGTATTTTAGCCTATCAGCATGAGGGTAATATTCACTCCAAATGTGTGTGGATTTCATAGACTGCTGGCCACTCTATTGACCCTAAAGCAAACATTTGTGTTAGTACGGCTTATCCTTCTTATGTAATATGAAGAAACAATGTCATTCCTTCAGCAACAGCATGCAATGCACAGGTTGTAGCAAGGTGGTTGCTATGTACTGTAGTTGCTATGTTACACTGCATGGTTGCTAGGATGTTACAAGGTTGCTGTGAAAGTGTAATCGGTGGATTCTGGTAGCGGTAAGTGCAACCTCCCATAATATCAATTCACAGCATTCATATTCCTCTTGTTCAATGAGAAACACCAATGAGTGAATAAATGACTGTATGGGCAGCATATACTGTAAGTGACACACGCATTATTATGCATACATGCAACACATTCAGTCTCTGTGCATTCAGGCTGAATACATTCCTGTGTAGTGCCAGCAGATTTTAAGTGGGAGGATTTTCATAACAATGACCCACCCGCTTGGCTAGGGACCCCCATCTGAGAGGATTTTGGCCCTGCATGCCAGGTTCCAAGCATGCGTGCCTCGGTTTTTGAACCCCTTCAGCGGTTTGCTAAATGCTATGCTGCTATGTGGAAAAAGACTTTGAGGGTATACTGGGAAAAGCATACAACGTGATAATAGTCCATTTCATCTATTGTTTAGTTAAGAAGTAGCATGTATCATGCTTGCTGTGATACAATGGTTATTAGATATGTAATAGATTATGTTCCAAAATACTTAAAGCAAGTCAATATAAACATATTACAAGACTGCCCGGAGTTAGTTGCCTTTTCGTTTTTTTTTTGGTTGTTGTCAGGAAGTTGAGACTGACTCACTGTTCAAAGGAACAGGAGCATGTTCAAAGGAGGTTATCACCCCCACTGCAGGATGACGATAACTACTTCTCTTCCAGCAAACAGTTAACACTAAACTCTCCTTTAACATTTGTGACAACGCGCTGAAAAGACGCTTTCTTCATGAGACCATGCAGTACACCATAAGAAAGCCTTCGTTCTCATTGATAAGATAGATATAACCTGTGAGTAAGGGTTTTGGTCTGGACTGACCTTCCTCTTCCCTTGCAACAGTTTACCTCTCACCTTCCTGCTCTGTCTGTGATTCTGTCCTTCTGTCCACCTGTGTTATATGGTATGTTTCTCTACTCTATGTGGCGCTATAAACCCCTAGGATCACTGTGGTCCTACGGTGTTCTCTGGGTCGGTCGGCATGCAGGCACGCGCACACACATACACACTCAGTTGTCTGAGCAGGCAGCTTCCCGGACGCCCCGGGGGCCTGATTGGCTGTTGAAAAACTCAACCAGATGGGGAGGAGAGAGGCTTGCCAAGGGAAACTTAACTACTTGTCTCCCAGCGACCTCTCCTCCTCCTCCTCCTCCTCTTCCTCCTGTCTGTCTCCCCCTTCCCCCCATCTCCTGCTCCTCCCTCACGGGGAAGTGATCTAGGCCAAAGGGTAGACTGCTGTCTCCCCCAACCGTGAAACGGGAGCAGCTTCTCTCTCTCAGCGTGTGAGCAGCTGTTGTGCGGACATACCTGTCTGGGAGAAGCAAAACACTCTTTCTTCACGTCAGTCATTTACAGCCAAGAGCTTTTTCTGAGCGGTATCTGCCACCTTATGGTATATTCAGATCACATTTGTAGTCGTCAAGTCAGCTCTATAGCAAGTCCAATAATTGTCCTTGACTTCACACATTTTTCACACATCTGTTTGAGGGGATAAATTCAGTATTGGTAAAGTCCATGAAGTGCTATTTTAGCAATTGGCCTTCTTCACTCTGATCCTATACAGTTAGAACATTGTCTCAACACCTCAAGGGTGTATTTTTTTTTTTGCATGGCTAGCTCCTCAGTACACTAGTCCATTCATAACCTCCAAGGGCAATTTATTCACATGCACGTGTCAACTCTGTGCCCTGTGCAGGAATGCTTTTCAACACTCAGAAAAGACACCATGCCAACTAGATACTGTAAATAGACTATTCGGATGCACAGCTGGCAGCGTATTTTTAAAAAGCGCTTATTTTTATATATATACAGTATATATAAATGAACCTGAAGGCTGAAGTATTTCCACAGGTTTAGGGAAATGAACCTGGAAATATGTACACTTATGGCTGTGATATGTTTTTGTGGTTATTTTCAGATGAGAGATGTTCAGTTCAACCATCTTACCAGGTTTATAGGGGCCTGTATTGATCCTCCAAACATCTGTATTGTAACAGAATATTGTCCTAGAGGCAGCCTCCAGGTAAGATAGCAACTCTAATCAATGAAACAAAGTTACCGTGCACATTACTGTAGGTTTGCTGTGTTGAGACCTGATTATGTTAAATACCAGCAGTATTGCGTATAAGTAGTGTCAAAGTGTGTCAAAGTGCTATACCTGGAAATCTTGATCCACCATAAGATAAATGAATATAGCTGTAAATGTGTATATACTGTGTATATACACATTATATTCTATTTAGCTTTTTGACCTTTCTGATTTGGTTTACGACGCTGTGAGAATCCCATAATGCATTGAGCAAACTTGTTCTTGGCCTGAGCGAGGAGTTATGACATGCTAGTAGCTCCTAACTGCCAAGAGCTGGGAACACGATGCATCTTATTGTTCACAGCACACTCCCGGAGGAGTGTTTCTGTGTCAGTGACAGATATCCGTACTTGATGTGATGTAGAGGCTTTGGAATTCAATTTTCAGCATCTGGCTTACCTCTGGCCTTTTAAAGGTATTCATTACTGTCCTTTACTTGAGGTTGGATTGCACTGGCTTATTTTATGCACACTTGGATCAAATATATTTGTATGGATAAGACACGTATTAGTCTCAAATATGAAAGAAATACTACATACTCTATATAAAACATGACTTAAAAGGTTATTCCAATGTTACAAAACTCCCACACCAGTTTCTACCTCTCCTCCTACAGTGGGGCAGGATAATCTATGGTGCATGTGTGTGTGTGTGTGTGTTTGATGGTCATTGGGTTGAGCCCCAGAGTTGTCTTAAAGTGTCTGTATACGTCTGTAAATAAGATGCCTAACCCCTATCTGCTCTATGTACAGTAATTGTATTTATTAGTTAGTTCCTTACAAAAAAGGAATTGTACCAAACATTTTTATGGAAGAGAATCTGGGACACTATATCGCAATTGAGGAGTGGCCCTTTAAGACTGTGCCTGTTCTCTGCTTAATCCTTTTAGTCAGATGTAGTTAAATGCAGTGTCAGTTATTCTCGAGAACGCTTGCTAACTTTGAGATCAAACCAACACAAGTGAAGCGGCTTTGTTGTAAGCGGTATTCGCCACTGTGTACTATGGAGCTAGGACTGTGTATGAGTATATTTTGTGAATTTGACAAAAAGTGTATTGGCTTACATTTAGCTTGCAATAGCTCTATGCATTTAAGTTAATTGCTGTATTTGTTTAGGACATTCTGGAGAACGAGAGCATCAACCTGGATTGGATGTTCCGATATTCACTCATAAATGACATAGTAAAGGTTTGTATTTACAGTGTGTGAATGCGTGTGTGCGTGTGTGTCCGTGCATCTTTTTTTACTTATGTGTAATAGACACAAATAATTCTTTACTAGTTTCAGGTTATTTATTAATCATGTTCTGCATCACAGGTTACAATATTTGAACAGAAAAATGCACTTTATTCGTTACACATCGTGGGTGTATTTTTGACAATTATCTTCTGTCCACCTTTTGTCAGAAGGTAATTTTCTAGAACTCCCAACTAAATTGCTCTACACAGAGGACTGTTGTCTTGGGGAACTATGGGAAGTTTAACTCATTCAACATTAAACATGAGTACGTTGAGGGGCCAATGGTCCCACAAAGGAATAAATTGCAAAGCAATTCACATATATTACCAGAGAATGTGCTGTCACTCAAACACGGGCTGAGCAGGATATTCATTATATTTTCACTTGTGCAAACTCAAACCATATTTCTTCCATATGTGCAGATTTGTAATGTTTTCATGTATAATTTTCAGTAGGAAAAAATAATTCCACATAATGCTTAATTTAATGCCCCCCTCCACCAGGGAATGAACTACCTCCACAACAGTTATATCGGCTGCCATGGAAATCTGAAGTCATCTAATTGTGTGGTGGACAGTCGATTTGTTTTGAAAATCACGGATTATGGCTTGGCCAGCTTCCGCTCGTCCTGCGAGAATGACGACTCGCACACACTCTATGCAAGTAAGTCCATTTCATCCCGTCACCGTGGAGATTGTTAGGTCATGGAATGAAGTCTTCTTCGGTTGCACACAAATAACAGCGACTGTGCGAATGCCCGGGGAACTGCATCTCTTCAACGGCTGTGATGTCCTTGTGGCCCGTTTTTAGAGAAGCTATGGACAGCCCCAGAGTTGCTGATATATGACCACCACCCTCCACAGGGAACCCAGAAGGGCGACGTGTACAGTTTTGGAATAATACTGCAGGAGATCGCTCTGAGGAATGGCCCTTTCTATGTGGATGGCATGGGCCTCAGTCCTAAAGGTAAACGCAACTGTCTTGAGCTAACTTGTGTTCCATTACTGTGAACAAGCACTCCATAGGGAGCTCAATTCCTGCCTCCAGTTTTGTGTTAGCGTCAATTAAACCATAAACAAAAACAAACTGGATACATCTTTTAGTATTATTCAAATCCCAGGCTATATTTGAAGAAAACATTGTTTTGTTGCAAGCATTATACATTATATTCTTAGCTTTACACAAATATCAAAACAAGTCACAGCTGGATGTCAGTATGTGTTCACTTTTACCAGCTTCTCAATTATTATTTAGTTCATTGATCATAAGTGACAGTATGAAAAGATAATTGCAGTGTTGAAGAGCAGGAGGACAAATACTTCCTGGATCTAGTTCTATTTCCCAGTTAGATGTGACAAGTTCACATTGCCTCTTGTTCACATTGCCCCCCAAGGCTGATAGTTAAGAGTGCTGCTCATTCACAATCTCTTCCCAGCAGAGAGAGAAGACTGCCCTAGATGAATTAGGCAGATGTGCTCTGATTGGAAGATTCAGCTTCCACCTAAACTGATATATACACCCTGTTTTCTTTCAAATATATAGCATATGTGTATATTATAGTCCCATATGAACCTTTCACAAAGGTGCTGTAAAATATAATAAATGGCGAATAACATGGTGAAACACGATCAAGTGGACTCATACCCTACTAGAGGTAGGTGACAGCTAGTGAATAGACTATATGGACTGTACATGTATGGGCATACATACAGTCACTTAAAAATGAATTCATACACACATTCACAGCTTCTGGATACACCAGTGGTCAAAATGGTGGTCGGGACCATGAGACTATAACGTTGAGGTTTACAAATGGTTCATATTGTGCAATGCATGCTTTATTTTAATGTAGCGGTATTTGTTTGGTTGTTTGTATATGTGCACCGTGTCCTGCATATTTTAGTGGGGCTGGAGGGGGTGGTGTAAAATCACAGCTCCCGAGCACACTCTCCGCCCCCTGTGCACTACAGAGATCGTTCAGAAGGTGCGTAATGGCCAGAGGCCTTACTTCAGGCCCACTACAGACAACAGCTGCCACTGTGAGGAGCTGACCTTCCTCATGGAGGTGTGCTGGTCGGAGGACCCTGCCGAGAGGCCGGACTTCAGCCACATCAAGATCTACATCACCAAACTTAACAAGTGGGTCCCTGTCTTGTAACTCCACACATCACTTCCACTCTGCATACGGCAGTACATAAACAGGCATAGTTCAAGGAAGAAAGGTACTATAAGGAGCAGTAGAAGGTACAGAATGTACTTATGTTATACCTCACAGGAACACAATTGTACCTTTGAAGGTACATTATTTTACTTTATAGTACACATTTCACAAATGTACCCTCAAATGTACAACCGCGTTTCTGTTGGGGTACTAATATGTACCTTTTACATGCAAAAGCCTATTACTTTTGTACCCTAGTGATGCGGTTATAACTTTTGTTGCGCCTTTTCTGAGAGTGTACTGTACTCTGTGTCTGCAATGTCCCTTTTTCGATTGGTTTAGAGTGTAGAGCTCTAGCCTCCCTCTTTGGCCGCTCACACCGCTGTGTTTCACAAGATATGTGGGCTGACGGGCGTCCAGGGGTGCTACACCCTCCATGTAATCTGTAATCAGGGAATGTATTTACACGTTTCAAGTGTGTTTATTGTGACCCATACACAAGCACGTACGGAGAATACATGTGAACGCAATGTCTGGCCGTCCAGGTTGCTTACACAAGATCACAACATGCGTCACGAGACACCAGTAGCTAGACGGTGATGAGACTCTAGAAAGCAGACCACACAGCCCTATGTCAAACTATATTAACGGTATGGAATGAACAGTGTAAACAACATATAAACCAAATGGAAGTACTATTAGACCGTGGGGGGGGGGGGCAGAAGTGTTGCATTGGGGGTAGTCAAAGGGATCCAGGTGACAGACAATAAGTACATTTGTTTGGAATGATTTGAGTAAATGTTATTAGCTGGTTACAGGACCATCTGTGTATGCGTGTGTGTGTGTGTGGGGGGGGGGGGGGGGCA
>JAODUH010000004.1:351177-363923 GCA_027564835.1 Typhlichthys subterraneus | reverse complement strand
GATCCTCCGCCCTGCGATTATAATTTTTACTATCTGTTGACGGCAGACAGATTAATAGTCTGGTTTGCGTAGCCTGACCGGGCTAAGAAGCTAGAATCAGAAACATTTCTTCACAGATATAATTCCCTATCAGGTTACACCCTAATCTAAGTGAACCACCATACTTTGCTGACTAAGATGTTGTCTTGCCACCTCTTCCTGTGTAGCTGATATAGCATCATGGTCCACTTATATACGATGTATAGCTTCATGTGTCCAGTGGCTGGGCGAAGAGATCTCTGTATGATCTGTGTGTGTGTGTGTGTGTGTGTGTGTGTGTGTGTGTGTGTGTGTGTTAAAGGTGCTATGTGTATACAATTATCATCTTCTCCAAACCATTAGGGGTCAGCATTTCACCAGAATATTGTGGCATTGTTGTCGCCATTTTCTCAGGCAATAATATTCATATGCCATATCAACAAGAAAACAGCCACAGTCAGCCAAACATAGCCATATAGAACGGTATAGGCTATGGTTTGCAGGCAACTGTAATGCGTCGGAGGCAGCGGTTGCATGCCATATGACAAAAACCAGGGAATAGCCTTGCTCTGTGTTTAATACATCCCGTTACTGTTGGCAACCTGACAGAAAACAGAACACACACAGTCGCAGCATGGCAAAATAATTAGCGACAAAGGAACACATGATAAACTCCAATATGCTCTATATGTTTATTCTGGGGTGTGCTTGTAATGCGTCAACATGCGTCGCCAGTGCACTGGAATTACGATCCAGCGATCAGGCTGTAACTACGTATTGTATGAGCAAATTAGGCTATAGCTTCACTAGAATAATGTTGGTGTAATTAACTAAGATTAATTAGGATTCACCTAAAATAATTTAAATAGATTTTATGTCTCGAGCATATTACAATAGGCTACATATTCACTCAGACTTCACATCCTTGTGCAATCAGCGCTCGTGTAAAAATATTTTCCTGTGAACTGATTGAAATGCACAATATTTGTGTAATTAAGACATTTGCTGTAAAGAAATATTTTTCATATATGTATAAGCCATATATTTACAGTAACTCCGTTCTTATAATACATCCACGAGTATCTCTGTATTTCTTCTTCTCATGAGGGCAGCCTGAAAGCTAGTGACTCACCTTGCCCCTTAAGGTACAAAGTGGTATTACACGTATGGTACGGAACGGTGCCGTCTGTTCATTTCAGAAAATATCTCTACAATGCAGTACATACAGGTCTTTGATATATCATCAAGACTGATATTTCTTAAACTTTTCTTGATAATATTTGTTGATATTGTAATGTTTTTAGCTAAATATATTACACGTAGCACCTTTAAAGGATATATGATTTCGGGACTCACTCATATGATGAGATTACCATTGAATTGGATGAATGATTGCAAACTCTATTATGTTGTTTGTTTGTTGCCCATGATTCAGAATCCTTTGACGCCTTCACTGTCCAAAACAGTGAACAGCACATGGCTGCGATCCATCCAGCGCAGCGACACTCACTTCACTTTCATGTCTCCATCTAATGTTATTTCCCTCTTTAACGTAAACAACATGTGGGTGTATGTACGATGCACGAACATATGTGGAAAGGTACCAGGAGGGCACCGAAGCCTCTTAACGCTGGTGGAAGATGGATCACAAGATATCGTTGCATATGTGTGCGTGTGTGCATGAATAT
Source organism: Typhlichthys subterraneus (assembly GCA_027564835.1). Lineage (NCBI taxonomy): Eukaryota > Metazoa > Chordata > Actinopteri > Percopsiformes > Amblyopsidae > Typhlichthys > Typhlichthys subterraneus. The sequence goes on along the minus strand of JAODUH010000004.1, from coordinate 362,217 downwards.
GCTCTGAGTAGAAATATGAGACACACATATTATATAATACATGATATGAATATACAACACAGTATATTGGAATATTTAGAACTGAACCAGTAGTGTCTATGTCATGGCAGCTGGTGAAGGGATTGAAAAACACCAGTCACACAAGCTGAACGAGTCTCTTTGATTTGTTTAGGCATTCTTTAACCATTTTAATTTAGCCAGACAGTGTGGCAGTTAAAAAACATACAAATTATACATCATATTAAATCGATTCATCAAATCATCATCTCATAATGCACTTCTATCTATTTTTGTATAATTGTGTTATTATGTGATGTAGACATTAAACATACGTTACCACCTCAAACTATTTACATTTGCTTTTTGCATGAAGAACCATCAGGTTATCAGGTTTTATGCCCTACTGTATATTTACTGTGTGAGTGTGTGTTTTCTTGACAGGGAGGGAAGCACCAGTATTCTTAACAACCTGCTGTCCAGAATGGAGCAGTATGCTAACAACCTGGAGAATCTGGTAGAAGAGAGAACACAAGCCTATCTGGAAGAGAAGAGGAAAGCCGAAAACCTCCTGTACCAAATATTACCGCAGTAAGAAACTGAATGATATGATTTGTGTACATAATTAACCTTTCGATTGAAACCAGCATTAATACAAATGTTGTTGTTTTAGTTATAAACTCGGCGTGTAGCCCTAACACACATTTCTCTACTCCTCCCCATTGAATGCTCATAGGTACACACAATTCTCTACTTCTTCCCCAGTAGCCATTTGCACAGTGGTGTCTTCAAACATTATACAGTAAGCTGGGGTGTAAATGTGAGGTTCTGCTTCAGTGTACCTTTTAAACAATCCAAAAGAAAAGTGATATTGCTGGTTATTACTGGTTTCTGTGCATTATTATTAATCAAATATTGCAAATTCCAAATGTTCGCTCATTGGCACAATCTGACTGCAGTAGATAGAAAAAAGTGGTAGAACTGGCGTGCAAACTACTCATTAGGAGAACCAGCAGAGCAGATGATATAGGAGCTCTCATAACATGACAGCCGCAAATAGCATGGAGCCTCCTTAATCCGTCTGCCTCGTTGCTTTTGTCTCACTAATTTATCCCTATTTGTCCTGTCAAAATATGCTCTTTAACCCAAAGCTTTCTCTCTACGCGGGAAGAAAAGACACAACTTTCCACAATAGTGAACTATGCTAGCAAGCAGAAAATGATATGCTAAGCGAGCAGAGTTGGCTAATTAACCCTTGTAAACGTCCACATCCGCCTTTGACATCCAAAGCTTAATAAGACCTGTGAACGGGCTAATGTTTCTCTGTAGGTTGTTCCTATGCGGACTACCGTACAATATGTAAATGAACATTTTGAGCGAAGGGTACTGACGTTACTCTGTTTGTGTAGCTCGGTAGCAGAGCAACTGAAGCGAGGAGAGACGGTTCAAGCCGAGGCATTTGACAGTGTCACCATTTACTTCAGTGACATCGTGGGCTTCACATCCATGTCAGCAGAGAGCACACCGCTACAGGTAAAGCCTGCAATCACTAGCCACTACAACAATGGACTGCCCGTCTTACACTACAACACATTTGGCTTGGTTTGAGCACATCACAGAATTTTGTTGTTTGGTGAGCATAGGAAAACGGTTTATCTTCCCAAAATAAATAATATTAAACCTTATTTTCCAATACAGTTATTCCAATACCATGATCATGTATTTATAATGGAACAAGATAGGATTGACGATCAGGACAACTTTTTGTGATGTTCGTTGCTTTGCTGATATTCATACGGAGAAAGTGTTCACCCTTATCTGGTCTCTACCTACAGCATGTCTCATAGTTCCCTTGGAACATGTTCCCACTCACAGGCTACAACTCAAAATAGTTGTTAGAGGACGATAGCACTGACGCAGAGTTGAGTCACACATAACCACAGCAGATTTTTTCACTTTGGTCTCAGCGAGAGTCCATGGCCCTGGATAGTATCAAGGTGGTGCATGTCATATCCAATCAGTGGATTTGAAGTGACAATGAATAGTCCCAACACATGCGGGACAGAAATCTTAATTTTCGTATCTTTTGGATACAGTAGTGTGTTGTCTTAGCACCTTAGAGTGTGCTAGAAAGTACTAGAATTTTACAATGTCATTCCAATAGAGCATTCAATGTTTGGTCTTGAAGATGAAAATAATTCTACCAACAAAGTACAGCATATCTGTGGAACATTCTCTTGTGAATTATTGCAATTCAAGAACAATAGCTGCACCATTGACAATGTATTGGTTGCTTCACAAGTTTTGTCTATATTGGTGCACTGGTAGCAAAATGGAACAGACCCATCATTAACACGAGCTATATGATTACCATAATTCGCTACTGTAATTCATAGTAGGTTGTCTCGCTACATTTGGTTTTCTGTCTCTGTCAGAACTACATAGTTAAATAAACTATACTCTTCCGTTCATTAGCAGTAATTCACATAAGCGACATGTGCAGAACGTCTGATACATAGGCCCATGGAAGCTTGTCAGCACTATCAAGAAGTGGGGTAGTAGTTTCCCATTGTCACGCACAAGACTGTAGACATTATTCCAGTAGTGCAGTGCTTTTTGAAAGCCAGACTTGCGCCATTTAGTTTTCCAACAAATTGCACCAAAATAAGTATTAAGTCTGATTTGGTCAAAGAATGACAGTATGTAGTTGGTCATCGTGCATACACTATCAATCAAAATACCTCTCCTGTCAAGTAGGAAGGTCTTGATGCAGATACTGTAGCCAATGCCGTGTTCCAGATTATACAGACGTTAAGGCTGGCTGTGACACTCAATAAACTACTGAAATGAAAAAACATTATAAACTCTGTGTGTGTGTGTGTGTGTGTGTGTGTGTGTGTGTGTGTGTGTGTATACTGTATATATATAATTTTAGTGCATCCAAATGTGTTTAGCAATCTTTCCATTGTGATGTATTGATGTGTAAGATGGCTGTTTCATGGTCCTCTCGCTCTTCTGTCATTTTCTAGGTGGTGACATTGCTCAATGATCTGTACACATGCTTTGATGCTATTATTGACAACTTCGATGTTTACAAGGTAAGTTACATTCATTGTTTATGTTTATTATTCATTTGAAAAGGCTGAGGGTAGAACATTTGTTTACGTCCTAATAAATATTCTATTGTTTGCATAGATAACTAGATAACATTCAAATATAAACATTGATTTACAAGTCTTCATCAACGTCTCGTAACCACACGTCAGGTAGAGACGATTGGCGATGCGTACATGGTGGTGTCAGGTCTTCCTGTCCGGAACGGGAAGCTCCATGCCAGGGAGATCGCTGGGATGTCGCTGGCCTTGCTAGAGCAGGTCAGAACATTCAAGATTCGACACAGGCCCAATGACCAGTTAAGGCTCCGGATAGGAATACACACAGGTATGTTCACCTTCTCCTTATAGGCAGACATTGGCTTGAATCCTCATCACCCCAAAAGGTCGTGCTACATTAATCAAAGATACTGAATGGCTATAGCCAGGGTTGGGTAGGTTACTTTTTAAATGTAATGTGTTACAGTTACTAATTACCAGACTAAAATCATAATCATTAACGTAATTTTTGGATTACCTAAATGTAGTAATATAATCAGATGACTTTTCATTACTTTTAGATTACTTAATGCCTAAACATTGTTCTTTTAAATGCCATCCAAAGCAATTTACTGCATTGGCGTTGCCAAATGTTTCTATTTTTGTGATCATGTATGTTGCTCAGGGGATCAAATTAAAGTAAGGAATCATTTTAAATATTGATTGACGTTAATGAAAGGTTAATAAGAGAACAGCCAATTGTTTTATGCATTTTTCTTCTGCAAACTTCCCTTTTATATTTGAAAGTAGCCCTTGAAGTAATCATCTAATTAAAAGAAAATACCTGTAATCAGTCCACTATTTTAGCTGGTAACTGTAATGGATTACTTTTCTTTTGTAATTAGTTACAAGTAACTAATTACTTGTAATCAATTACTTCCCAACCCTGGCTATAGCTTCTCTATAGGGAGCTTCTGCACCCAATACTCACGGTAGTTAAATATGAGGTGCACTACAACTAATTGCATGCTCTCAAAAAATCAATAGGAGTAATTCTTAGAGTTCTTTTTTCAACTATTGAAATACAGTATGTGAATGGCTAAATCTGATGAAATGTGCGTGCGTGCGTGCTTGCATGCGCGTTAGTGTTATATTTGGGTTGTCTGAAACTTCTAAACATTTCTGTGCAATAAATAATGTCACCTTTGTAATAATGAATTTTTGTCTATTGTTGAACTATGTTGGGCTTCTTTTTAATAGGGCCTGTTTGTGCTGGCGTTGTTGGCCTGAAAATGCCCAGGTACTGCTTATTTGGTGACACTGTAAACACAGCATCACGGATGGAGTCAAATGGAGAGGGTAAGTCATTTAGCTTTTTCACGATACCATTTACCCAAGAAATCTTATTATGTTGATTTGAAAGCAAATACTTGCCTGTTTTAATCAAGACAAAACCAATTCCCATTAATTGTATGTAATGCATTTTAAATACGACTCATTTGTATTGCAAACAAGTTAGTGTTAGGCTATATCCCCTTGAATAGTTTTCCATTTGACTTTCCACTTAATATATGCAGTGTTTGTGCACTTACGTGCCTATCAGCTGGATGAACATGTTGCAGCTTAATCCTGAATGGCATGTTGTGGCATTAAGATAAGAAGCTTTTTTTATTAATTGAAATCATGTGCAGTTATTTGGCATTAAAATAGACTAACTCTCCTCAATATTAAAATGGAAAGCACAAAATAAACACTATTTGGGGACAACATTGCAAAGACAAATATTCAAAGATTCCACCAAATCATTAATGTAATCTTTACATTGCCAATATGATTCCTAAAATCTTGTTACATTTGAAAAGAGGAACATTGTACTTTATTATGAATGTAGTACAAATAGCCACATCACATGCTTTCATGACCCTTCCTAACTGGCATTGACAGGAACTATAGTGTTATGATATCATGGTTAGACATTTTGTGAGCGGCTCATCACATTTATTGATTAACTACCAAGTTGCTTCCTGTATTGTTCCTCTACTGATAAATAATGTATAGCACTTATAGCCCACCACCCTTACCCAGCAATAAACTGTGCAGCATAAGGCATCAACAGCAGGAATCATGCCCTCACATCTCTGCATTGTAGACAATGTTAATACAGCCATGTTCCTGTAGAAACATCAATCAGAATGTCCGATGCTTGGATGTATTGCCAAGACAGTTCCATGCATCTGTTATACAGTATATTCTGAGGTCCTAAGGATGACCATGGTGTAATGACACTTTCGAATGGAACTTTTCACCCACACAATCTCAGCGTTTGTCTGTTGTGTTCTGTAGCCTTGAAGATCCACGTGTCATCAGCCACAAAAGAAGTGCTTGATGAGTTTGGCTACTTTGATCTTCAGTTACGAGGGGATATAGAAATGAAGGTAAACTTGTAAGATAGTGTATTTTCAACTGTTGTCTAGTGGAAAATGTTTTAGATGAGCTTTATTGCACTTTAGCAGGTTTAATATCATTAAAGGAACTGAAGCTTAGGTCTACAGCAAATATCACACACCACAACCTCCCACCCAACCCCCACCTCGTCTCCATTGATGAACATATTGATTTGTTTTTCCAGGGCAAAGGCAAAATGAGAACCTACTGGCTTCTTGGGGAGAAGACTGATGTGTATGTTATATGAGAGGCTTGCTGATTATGGGACAGTGGAAGAACAGCAGAGAACTACACATGCTCACGTGGCAAAGCCATTTCTTTATTTGTTCTAGAATAAGTTTCTATATAGGTAATTCCCTACAGTGAAGGACATGATAGAAATAAATGGAATTTCAGGTATATTTCTTACCTGCATATTGTAACTGCAACAACAACAAAAAAATATAAGATTTTTTTTTCTACGAAGAGCCTTCGTGTCCTAAGAGTGAATAATTTTCAATGATAAATTCTTATTTTTTGTGCTTTCTATATAGAGATTTGTATAATGTGTGTGGGAGTCAATGATGTATTAATATTTCCTGCAAACGTTCTTTCAGGAGGCACAGTGTTATGATCAAGGTCAATGCAGAGGTCAGTGTTCAACAGTGGTGTTATACAGTACAATATGTATATATGTATATCCAAGATAATGTAAGATATTTTGTTCAATAAACTGAGTAAAATATATATATTTTTTGTATTTATTGACATGGGACCATTTTTGAATGTGGATAGTGAAACAGATAATGTTATCATTAGAATATAAGGTGAAATAGTATTTTTGTATATTTGTAGTTCTATTACTGTAAGTCTCTTCCTAAAAAAAAGGAGATGTATGCTGTACACGGGTTTATGTCTAATTTACCCCAGAAATAAATGTGTAAACGTTCTTTTGCTGTCCCCTACAATATTTTATGTTCCGCAAAAGAATTACCATCACTGTAGGTATACATTTCAAGAGCTAATGCACCATGTGTGCAATTGAGACCAAAGAACAGTCTACCTATCACAACCTACAGGGAAACATCTTTCTGAATACAGCACCTGGGAGTTTATATATAGCACTGCACTCTTCCATTTTTATACCATTACATTTACATTTTGCAATTGGCTCAATCCTAATTAGGTGTCTTTGAACGTATTGCCATGCTTGTTTACATTTTCACATGACAGTATGTTGCGACGTTTTCAGTTTTACAAATGTAATTATCAGTAGTGTTTCCGACAGCGGTATACGATAATCCAAGTAGCACTCGGATGTAATGACACGACAGCAAAGCAACACAATATATGTGAGCAGAAGCCGGCAGCTGTGATGACATCACCTCTCGTTAGACACCCATTATCAGCGGAGAAACGGGAGCATGGCTCTGTGTGTGTGTGTGTGCGTGCGCGCACATGCAGGCATGTCTACATCTCTGTAGGGGAAAATTCTGCATTACTGTAATTACCACCCACTCTGTCATGCTGACATGTCCCCCAGTACTGTTTGAGGCGTCAGTGAGGATTGAGGTGGGTCAAACACTAAATGCTTCAGTCTACATGATGCCCTATTAACTTTTCATAGGCAGACTTTGTATCACAGTCTTCCTGGCCAACATCTCTGTGCAGGTGTATTTCTACATGCAAATTCCTAATATTTATTTTGCACTAAAAGCTAATTTGAGTACATCCCATGGCGCTGTCTCCTACACAAAATGTCCTAGGGGAATTAATTGTTTTCAAAGCTACTTTACATAAAACGACTAATTAATTGTTGCATGTTTACTCCCCTGCTAATGTCCACTTGCTAAGACATTAGCAGGAAATTGGGCAAATGCTGATGTAAATGGGGTATATTACACAAGCCATTTGATTCTCATATTACATTTAAATGTATTATTATTATTTAATTTTTAAACTTTTTATTTATATAAGAAATGTAAAATAAGATGACCGAAGACACACAATGATAATATGATTATCAGAACAAAGAAGACATTGGAATAAGGTCATAAATAAAGTAACTAAGTACTGTCATTTATGCAACATTAGATTTAGTGTATGAAGGGCTTATTGTTTTGTTTCATCCCATGAAATGTTTTGGGAGAAAAAATACCGGTACATGAATCTGGCCCAAGAATAACTTGTCACCATAGCTACCTCCTGCTAATCCCGGCTGAAAGCTCAGGAAGGATAATTGTGTTTTGATTGACACAGCACACACCTGAATCTGTGCCATGCAGCGTGTTGTATGAATATTCCCATTGACATATTTCAGATCTCTACTTTGTAAGCTCACTTTCCTCTCTTCTGTGAGTCTGACAAGGTCTTTTTGTCATTTGTCCAAGGACAACAGCACGATTTGTTGCCCAGTATACGAGGAGAATGGAGAATACAGCCTGCTGTTTGACACAGCTGAATTGCAATGATTAGCGGTTGGGAACCCAACTGTGAACTGAGAGAGAAAACTACAGCAGGAAGTGGAACTACAGCCAGCTCAGAACCAAATCAGTATCAGTACTCTTCTGGTATAAATACAAACATACTGTTTACTTTACAAGAACCTCCCTGCTGGAGAGTTAAGAGTTAAAGTGTGTTATTACAACTCTCTAATTAAAGGTGACATGACATAATAGTTACATTTTGTTACATAAATAAAATGTCTTGTTAAGTTATCGACTAAGAGTGAAATTCCAGGCGTGAATGTATGCATTCAGGAATTTAAAATAACAGTTTGATATGAATGAACAAAACATGAGAAAACGTGAAAAAGAAAACCATACATTCTAAATTCAATAGACTATAGAGTGATGTGATATATTTTCTAAAACAAGTAAGAATTCTGAACTAAGAATCTGAACTGCTTATTACTGAACTAGCTGCTGAATAGTGAAGCACACTTATAAACCGGTATGCTGGCTTTACTGAATCATTTCTTAAGTGGGAGTTCATCAACCTCATCCAACTGCTGTGTAACCGGTGTGCTGAAAGCAGAGGACTTTCTGAAATGGTTGCCTGAGTTCCGTACACCAGTCACGCCCTGAGGATTTGAGAAAGTAAATATTTTATTGCAGAACAATTTGCAACAACAAATACATGACACATAGCTAAAGTATATGCAGCATCTATTGCTATGCAGGAACTGGAAACACTATTAGTCAGTTTCACAGACATGGACCTAGTCCAAGACTAAAAGAAAAATTCAGTGAAGAAATAAATGTGGTCTAACATACCTGTATGCGCTGGTGGTTCTCACTCCAAAACGTAGCAGCTTGCTCTGTCATGTAGTCACTGTCCTGTCAGCCACAACAACAATGCATTGTTATGATACCATGCATTGGATAGTGTAACAATCCTAGCCACGTTGTGTCAATAAAGGTAATGCATACAGTATGTAGGCATTTATTAAATATACCATGTCCTCACATTTGTTGTCTCACGCACAACAGGAACAAATCCATCAGCATGGAAATCAATTTGAGTGGTGGAGCGATAGTCTGTTTTGATGGTGGGTGGGTTGAGGTTCTCAAGTACCCTCTCTCTATGAAATAAAGTCAAAGGACGACATCGGTAGATTAGAACAGGACAATTGCTGCACATACAATTACAAATATAATGTGATGATTAGCAGAGGGACTACTGTGAGTGTTGTAAAAGCTTTTATTTGATCTAAGTCCATGACGATTGTCTGATGTGATATAAGCCACCATAGGCTTAAACCCCATCAAGGAAAACTGTACAACCGCCACTAAAAACAAACTCTTCAAACCCCTAGTCTGGCCGGCATAGTAAAACTAGTGCTGTGTATTGAAAATGGTGTTTATTTAAATATAACACCAGATAGCCTAAAATCTTTTTTCGCTGGTGAGGTCAGGAAACTAGCAAGGATAAAGCAAGTACGATATGTATTATTTAAATGTTTTTTAAGAAATTGTCATTGCACAACCTTCTACTGCAGGAAAGAAAATGATCACAATGGACCTGATATTTTGTAGGCTAATTCAAATCTGCCTATACAGTACAATTTGATAAAAACAAATATAGTGCTGAATATACCTTCTGTGGTATTTACCTAAATTCCCTCCCACCATGTTAACTTTGGGCTAAAAGCAACTTGACAATAAAATAAAATACAAAATACACATTACCTTATCGTCATCGTGAGGTATTTCTCCACAAGCTCACCTCTAATTCCTGAACCATGAAAAAGGCAAAATAAATGTCAAACTGAGAGAAAAATAGATACACAGAGAGTGGGAGAGAGTGCAGAAAACAACCTAGAAGACGTTCATCAAAAGATAAAAACAAGCTCAGAAACCTAACACCGAAGGTCGCAGTGACCTTCAATTATGTTTTAAAATATTCTTCCACGTAGGTTAAAAGAAAAAGCCTTTCAGACATTTCCAAGCGCAAGATTGCTTAATAGCTTATGGGAAAAAGATGAAACAGAACTGTTATAGATAATAGTACCTTGTGTCCTCACCCCTGGACTATTGTGAGGAGTGAGGTATGCTTTCATTGTTGTGACATCGTCCATTTTTGAGGCAATATTCATTGTAAGAATATCTTGGTGTCCATCTTTCTGGATTTGGGTTCTGGTCTTGGTGTCAAGAACTGCAACAGCCCTCTACAGTAAATCGACAGGTACTGTAAGTGATAAAACATATTTCTCTCTCTCCCTCTCTCTCAATCTCTGTCACACACACATGCACGCACACACACAGACAATAAATGCTCAGGAACACAGTTTAACACACATTGAGATGTTATTACATTGCACTTATTATAAGTCATTGTTTATATTTAGAGGCCAGCTTTAACCATCCTGTGTTTGTTTCATCTGTGTTCCCAATCATAAATAAATACTAGTATTTATTCTAATCCCAGTCATATCTATTCCCAAATACTAGTATCTATTCTAATAACCATAGTATATGGGTGATTCTACAGAATTGGTTTAAATTCAGGGTTGTAAACTTTTTTTTTTGTTGTATTTTAGCAAACATTTTACCTTATATGTTACACCATATCTAAGACATACATAACAACAAAATAACGGTCAATTTTCATGTAGTATTTTTATCATTTTCAAGAATGACTTTCCTCTCCCCAAATGTGTCACTACCGAAACATTGTATAGAATGTTAGAAAAAAACTAAATATAGTCACTGAAGTAGATTTTGCTTTCATCCTCTACAAAATAATTATTTTTAAGAATTGATTTACAATTTATATACAGCAGAGAAAATAAAAAGTAATATTTTTAAGAAATACCTGGAGGTCAGAGTCCTTCTCAAAAAGTAAGATAAAGGCCCTTTTAAAGAGGTTGGGTGAAACACCCAAAGGGATAAGGCCCTTTAGGGCAGGGGTAGGGAATCCTGGTCCTGGAGAGCCGCAGCGCTGCATGTTTTAGATGTCTCCCTGCTCCAACACACCTGATTCTAATGAATGGGTTGTTATCAGGCTTCTAACACACACACTTCTA
>JAODUH010000004.1:299257-351077 GCA_027564835.1 Typhlichthys subterraneus | reverse complement strand
TATATATATACATATACACATATATACATATACACATATATACATATATACACATATACATATATACATATACATACACATACATACACATATATACATATGCATACATATACATATACATACACATATATACATACATACATATATATACATACATATATATACATACATACATACACAGAGAGAGAGAGAGAGAGAGAGAGATATAGATATATATATATGGGGTGTAACGATATGTGGATTCGTATCGAACCGTTTCGGTACAGACGTTGCACTCTGGTGCATGTCGAACGGTATGGTGCAAAGTTAAGCATATTGCGGAACCAAAATTCAGATGCGAGGGTTTCACACAGAGCCTTTAAACTGTAAGCCTTAGCTCAAGTTAGACCCGCCTGTCATGCTTTCAAGACAGCAGTGTGGTGAAAATGTTGAGTGTTGGATCAGAAAAGACGGTGTTTTGGCGTTGTTCTACATTAAAGAGCATTGCACAATGCACGCAGAACTAAGTGGAAGAGTTTTCAGAGTTTTTTCCTCCGCATTTGGACTGCCACGCATGCAAACTGTGCGCAGATTAACGACAGATTTTGACCTGCCCGGCATCACCGGCAACATTAGCAAGTAACTGGCTCATTATAAATGTTGCATTGGTGTAACGTGTGAGGGTGCATATACCCTCCTCCACACAGGCGCACAGTAACAAAATTAGTGTTAAGTTTTATGTATGTGTGTGTTTGTGTGTGTACACAGCAACGGCTCCCCACGTTACAACCGCATCGCACAGTATAAACATAATACACTGTATATTAGGCATGAATCATGATTTAGGACAGTTACGTAGAATCATGAATGTATTAATATATGACAAAAGGAATGTCAAGTAATGTATGACAATAAGTTCTGATTACAACATAACAGTTGGATCAATTCAATTATTGTTAAAGGGAGCGTATTGGTAGTATATTTATGTAACAGTTGGATCAATGACATGATTGTGAAAGGGAGCGTATTGGTAGTATATTTATGTAACAGATGGATCAATGAAATGATTGTGACAGGGAGCGTATTTGCAGTATATTTCTGCTGTGTGTTGGAGCAGGGAGACGTCTACAACATGCAGGGCAGTGCCCCTCCAGGACTGGAACTGAATGGCCCTGGTGTAGCAGGTAAGTGGGTGTCAGCCCTGCTTGCAGTGGGGGTGTGCTTTGCTTACAGGGGGCACGGCTCTCCGTCGCCCTGGTCTCCTCCAGTTCGATCAAGGCCCTCATGACAGGCGTCAGCCGGCTCTGCCCATCTCGCGGGGCAACACACTGCTCCTGGTGAGGCTCCTGGTGAGGCTCTTGGCGGTAATCCTGGCGGTGCTCCTGACAGTGCTCCTGGTGCGGGTAGTGGTGGTGAGCCTCAGGTGGAGACACGCCTCTAGAGAACCACACCGCAATATGCCCATTACAAATAGCAGGGTAATAACAGGGGAATAAATGGTGATTTACAGAGGAATAACAGGGGAATAATGGGAATAAAAGGTAATTAAAAGGGGAACAACAAGGGAATAAATGTGATTAAAAGGGGAATAACGGGAATAAATGGTGAATAAAAGGGGAATGGCAGAGGAATAACAGAAATAATGGGAATCAAAGGGAAATAATAAAATACATTGTAATTAAAAGGGGAATGGCAGAGGAATAACAGAAATAATGGGGAAAAAAAGGGAAATAATGGAATACATTGTAATTAAAAGGGGAATGTCAGAGGAATAACAGAAATAATGGGAATAAAAGGGAAATAATGGAATACACTGTAATTAAAAGGGGAATGGCAGAGGAATAATGTGAATACATGTAATTAACAGGGGAATAACCGGGGAATAGCAGGAATACATGTGATTAAAAGGGAATGGCAGAGGAATACAGGGGAATAACAGGAATAGCAGAAGATCGGGGAGAGGAAAAGCAGGACAACACTGATCCGCGTCCATAGCGACTAGGCACCTCCAACTGCCACCGGCTGCAGGATGGTCCGCACGGTCGCCGAGGGGCCTTGCTGCTGGGTCGCTCTGGGGGCCGGGGGACTTCCTGTGCCCGTTGGACTGGCCGCTCTGTGGGAACGGGGGTCTGCTGCCACCGTCTGGCTGCTCAGCGGGACCACAGGGGGGTCTGCGATAGGTGACGTCCGGCTCTGTCTTGGAGCGCCGAGGAGAGAGCAGCAGGTCCGGGTGGTGGAACAGGCTGAAAGCAGGGGACAATTTACACTCAATCCATCTTGGATAAATGCACTGGCTTGACTGGATCTACTTTCGTAAAAGTACGGTTCTCAAAAGAATTGCACCAAAAGTGTGTGTTTTTGCTGTAGTTTCATCAGTGTCCTGTTTTATATTTTACTACAGTGTGTTTTTTGTTTGTTTTTTACTTGCAGAACATCTAGGAAGGAGGAGAAGGCAGAAAGACAGCAATTAAAGAAGCTATTGCTGGAAGTGAGTGCCATTATATGGGACGTACAGTATAGGTAAGTAACATGTACAGTCAAATGTCCGTACTGCTCCCCAACAGCTTGTGGGTATTTACCCTGCCCCAGAAGGCTGTGTGCTGCCGTGTGAGGCAAAGCGTAGCCTGGCCTGGTTCTCGTGCTCCAGCTGTTTGACCTGACACTCCAGCCTGGAGATCAACCTGAGGAGAGACAGAGTGGGAGTCCACAAACATCTAAACAACGCCGTCTGTTTCTGAGGATTAAACAAAAACTGATTTGTGTTAATGTTCTAATATATATCAAGGGGGGGGAAATATATAATTACTATTTAGTAGAAGAAAAAAAAACATGAACATGAATGATGATGATGATAGTGAACTATGTAAAAAATATAAATTATCAAATACATTTAAAAAAAAAGATTTAATCCACTGACCTTTTCAGCTCAGATATTTGATCATTGGAATCAACAAGCCTATTTTCTGTAGATAACAGGTTGTCCTGTTGACAAAGGAGGGTATGTTTTATTAATAAAGCATTAATTAACCATGGTTGTGCTATAAATAAATATTGTCCCATAGCAACCAACACCTGGTAACAGTCACATTTCCACTCTAGCATTTGTGTGAAACGGCATATGTAAACCAAAATAAAACTCAACCAAATGGATAAATAGAATCAATAGAAAGACTACCTTCAAACCATCATGATCTTTCCTCAGCGAGTCGTACTCTGCGAGGAGCTGTGGACAACACAGTTCAATATCATCAAAACTCATTTACTCAAGTATAAGAGAAGACTACTAAAGCCCTAAACAGCAACCAAGGAACCCACACACTGTAAAATACACCTACTGTATATTCTGACATAAATTAACACACTGTACAGTATATCTACTGTATATTATGACATAAATTAAACTGTAAAATACACATACTGTATATTCTGTGCTAAATGGACACATTGTAAAATACATCTACTGTATATTCTGACATAAATTAACACACTGTACAGTAGATCTATTGTGTATTCTGAAATAAATGGACACTGTAAAGTAGAAAATGTTATTTTCTGAATGGTGTAACAATTACAGGGTGTTTTTACCCTAATAAGAATTTGATTTAAAGTTCTCCTTTGCCTGTTCAAACTAGATTGGTTACAAAAATGAGCAAATAACATTCAACAATACAGTAACATTAGATTTATAAAAATAGTTTAAAAACAACATTCATTATTTATATAAACCTACTCAGGGACCACAGTTGAACATTTCTTTTACTGTGAATTGTCCCTGATCAAATAAACAAATAAATAAATAATGCAATGAAATAAACATCTCAAACATCTGACCCTCACAGATTGACAATGATTGTGTAAGGCCCCGATCACACGTTGCCAGTAAAACCATTGTTTTCCAGTGGCTGGCATGTGCTTTTTTCTGCCGGCGCGCGTCGCTTTTTTCTAATGTTTTTAGACGGGGGGAAATATGTTCATATTTTCAACATTTCAGCGCAAGGCGCGAAGCCGCACTGTTCGTCAATGTGACACCTTGGGCTTTATCAAAGAGCTTTTGAAGCGGCCCTGCCTATCTCTGTTTAATCGGGGCCAAGCGTTCCTCCATGTGCCCCGCCACTCACATCCTGCAGCATCTGGTGCTCCCTCTCTCTCCTGGCCGTCGCCTCGTCCGCCTCCCTGCGCGCTCTCTGCATGTCCTCCTCTAGGTGGCGCACTCTGCCACGCAGGCGGCCCGCCGCAGCCTCCTTCTCGTCGCACGCCCGCCTGCTGTCCTCCAGCCGCTGCTGCAGGGATGCAGCGATAGCTGCCGTCTCGTCACAACGCTCCTGGAGGACAGGACGTCACGGGGTAGGTTAATGGAGACACACAGGAAGTCATAGGGATGGTTTATAGAGACACACAGGAAGTCACGGGGAAGGTTTATGGAGACACACAGGAAGTCACAAGGAATGTTTATGTAGACAGAGAGCAACTGGAAGTCGTGGCGATGGTTAATGAGGGCTACCTTTTTTTAAATACTTAAATACTTATATATTATAACAGGTGTATAAATTACAATGTGTGTGCAACTGAAGCATCAAATTGTCTTTATTTAATCTAAAGTATTGCTCTGTAATTCAAGATTACATTTTGTCTGAAAAATTACAGACAAAATGTAATCTTGAATTCATTAAATCCTACTGTGTACGAAAAAAAAAAAAGCTTGAAAAATAAAAGACAAAAATGTTTGGAATAATGTTTTAGTGTAATTCCTAAGCATTTGCTTGCTAACCAACAAAGTGCTAAATTAACAAATAAAGTATTAATTCTGGAATTGATTGTTGGTGTGTGGAGGAATCATACCAGTTTTTTCTCCAGGGAGCTGTTATTGGCCTCCAGCTCTTGGATTCGACTTCTGGCTTCAGCTAGTGCGATCTCTAGATGCCTACATCTGCAGGCGAACCAAAACAACTAAATGAACGCCGGAGAAGCCAACCAGAGGTAAAACGCTAAAATTATGTTTTAGGTTAAATGCTTTGGACGCTATTGAGAATTTTATTATGTCAGACATTAATTAAATGCCTTTACATCGTTCTGCTCACTCTTACAGGGGAATTAACTAAACTCTGAATACTCGAAGCTTACTCATCAACAACTGTTTTCCGTCCGAAGAAAGCACTTGTATAAAATATTGTAGAATGATAATCGCAATCCAGTAGGGGTGTAAGAAAAAAAAGTATCATGATAGTATGGTTTGCGATACTTTATTGATTTTCTAAAAAAATATATATTTTTACCACATTTGTAAAAGGGACGTGCAAAAAATATTTTAACCTCAAAAGGGAAAAGATTACCAGATTTATTTTAGGATAATTTACATCTGAAGTCCCTGAGCAAGTTTACATAAGTGTTTGTTATTATTTGCAGCAGCGCCACACATTAGCATTGCTATGACAGTTTTCCACAATTTAGAAAACGCAATATATCACCTTGGTTACAGTATCGCAATATATCAAATTGTGGCCCCTGTATCGTGATACGCATCACATTTCCAGATTCTTGCCAATACACAGCCCTACAAGCCAGGTTGTATAATGTTGTATGTAACATAGGATAACTATTGACTCAATCACAAGGATTCTCTCACACACACACACACCTCTCTTGTAGAGCCTTGTTACTGTTCACGAGGTCCTGGGGCAGTTCTCTGAGGCCCAGCTGGTTCCGTAGGACTTGGATCTCAGATTCATAGTATAACTTCAGGTCAGCCACATGTCTGGCATGTTTGTCTCTCAGGTTCTGTCTCAGCCTGGGAAGAAGGGGATTAAACCAAACCGGCTCAAGCGCTTAAACTGTACATTTTATTTAGGCCATTTTTTTATTACCTCAATCGTTGATAAATAACATACATTGTTCACGTCAAGCAGTCATTTTATATATAAATGTTCCCCCCCACTGTGCATTACAATAACAAAACACTGATAGAACTTTACACAAAGTAATATCAAATAAGACGTACGGGGATCATTTTCCAATGAGGAATAATAAAGACGACGTCATCAGACACCAAAATATTTCCTTACCGGAGTAGCATTAAGAATTAAGTAATACATAAATTAGGGCTTCTTGAGCTTCTGTAGTCGGCAAAACTCAAAGGGAGATCAGGTCGTTCATGATATTTTCTCAGGTTAGTTAATCTAACAGTCCCCAACTTGCCCATGTGCCATGTCTTATTTATTAGCCAAGAAAATTGAATTAACGCGCCTTGTCCACTGTTCAAAAGGATAATCATCACTCGAACTGCTGCTTGTTGTAGGTTATTAAACAAACACGGTTTTAACATGGACATAAGTAAATATGGTTTGTTGTTTTTCTTTTTGGTAAATTTAACGTTTTGCACAGAGGAAGAGCGCGCTGTCTTCTTTCACTTAAAGTGAGCCCTGGTGTGTGAACCATCAAACTATATTTGATTTAGAATACACTCAGAGTGACAGGAGAGACAGCCAATAGACAGCGAGCATGCAGAATACACTCACAGAGTGACAGGAGAGACAGCCAATAGACAGAGAGCATGCAGAATACACTCACAGAGTGACAGGAGAGACAGCCAATAGACAGAGAGCATGCAGAATACACTCACAGAGACAGCACCACAGGGTCTTCTGACAAGGCAGCCCTTTGTATCTGGGGGCTGGCAGCAGGCGGAGAGCTCCCCCTGGAGGCTGAGCCCAGCTTCAGGGTGAGGGTGCGGCTGCGGCTGCCCTCCTCCTCCTCCTCGGTGGCTCCCCGATGGCGGCCGGGCGGAGTCCTGTCACCCGGGGCCGGGGCGGGGTTCCCCCAGGGGCCGCGCGGGGCGGAGCGGCTGGAGGTGTTGGAGGCGCTGGTGTCCGCGATGCTGTCTGGCGTGACGGGGCTGCCCAGCCTGGGGGGGTGGTGGTGGGGGGGCTGGCCGGGGAACGACGGGCTGCTGAAGTGAGACGGCGACGTGAAGCCGGAGGTTCGGTCCGACTGGTGAGCTGCTGGGTCCGACGGCAACACCTGACGCCCCCCCTTCCCCGAAGTACACAATCACCGTGATCAGAATAATGGATCAGAATCAGCCAATTACAGTAATGGTGGAACTGCAGAGAATGCAAAAGCTGAAAAGCCGTCAATATACTGTGTGTGTGTGTGTGTGTGTGTGTGTAGAGAAGTATGTCCTGTACCTGTGGAGACAATGGACTGGGGGTACAAGAGGTGTTCCAGTCCGAGGGCTTTGAGTCCGCGTTCTGCTTGTTCTGGTAGATCTCTCGTAGGGACAGCAGAGACTCTGGAGGCGGAGTCTGTAGACGTGGCAACATGATGTGAACCGACCAACTGACTTTCAGCCCGAACCCCGCCGAACACCAAGTGGTTCAGAGCTTGCAACTCCTCTCATGCACAGATATGAAAGACCTAGCATAGACCTAGCATGGACCTAGCATGGACCTAGCATGGACACTGCCCAAGGGCTACCGTAAGGTCATTAATATGGCGAAAATGTTATTAGATTGCACTCGCTGACTCCACCTTTAGCTAATTTGAACCTACCAGACTCACTGAGGCCTCTTGCAGGAGGTGGTAAGACCCGCTGTCGAAGCTGTCCGGCAGAGGTCGATAGAGGTCATTCTCATTCAGCCTCCAGTAGGTCAGGCCTGGCGAAGGCAAGAATGACTTTACTGTTGCGTTATGCATTTTCATTTTCATTTCTTAATACTGGTTTCACTGGATATACCTGTATGTTAATGTTTCTGTTGTTAGTGTTTTTCAGATCCGATCGGGTCATGTATAAATGTCTGTTTTTTTTTTAATGTTAATACAAATTTACACATCATGCGTCATATTAATTAACACCATGCACGCAATCAGAGGCACAGCAGTCATAATTTTATAATGATGACTGCATAATCTTCCGTATTGAGACAAGTAAATCACAGATATTAACCTCAATGCTACTGTACAGTCTTGAACTTGTTAATTTATGTTTAATAAAAAAAATGTACTTTCGGATTTTACTGTTAACTGACTAAAATTCATTCAATGAATAATTCAAAACCAATTTTCCCAAACCTTAATTTTCCTTTCTCAGGAATGTCTCCCGCCCATATTAATTTCTTGGTACTTACGAAGTCAGACATCAGTCATTTCAAACCTATGAGGTGACTATATTCTTCTTTTGCTCCAGAACATGCAAAACATGTTTTATAATCTTGTATATTATAACATTTTTAATAAAGATGAAATTGAGGAATATTTATAGACCCTGCCTCTTATAGTTGAGAGTGTTTTATTGGAAATTAAAATGTCTTCAGGCAGGCCCAGGCTACGTAGAAACCAGCAGTTGAAGGAGTTATTAAAGGAACAATAAATTAATTTGTCTGCCACTAGATGTAATACAAGTTCCAGCATATCAGACCTTAACAAATAAAATGAGACATGGTCCATACTATATCTTTACATAGAAAATTGTTACTTTTTGTTTGTTGCAGTATTAATGTTAATGTTTTGGTGTATATGTATTTCATTGTTTAATCCAACATGTACATTTATGTCAGAATTATACATTCAACCAATATAATTAAGAATTAAGTATATATTTTCAATGAAGAAACGCACAATGGAGGAAAAATATGAAAGATACATTTCCTGTCTGTGAATAATGATTTATTTAAAGCCATACATCAGTGGAAGGGCTTATTAAAGTATGGAAGATACAGGCTGGAAGTTTTAACAAAAGTTCAATATCACTTTAATGAGATTTTTGTCATAGGCAATCAGTATTACAAGATAGTAAAATACATAAATGGAAAGAATTACATAAATGGAACTCATTACAGTGAGTTATGGCAGGATGAAATGGTCTATATTGAAATGACTGAACTATTCTTGCAAGAACTATTCAAAATTTAAGAATTATATTAAAGGGTTTCCTGTTTTAATACAATTAAAGACTACTTTCAAAGAAAAAATATATAATAAATTAATAAAATATACTGAGCAAAGAACAAAAGTTAGACGCAAAAGTGATATTTGATGATCGTTTTTTTCTTTAAAAAGGCATATGTCCTTGAAACAAAATGTCACTACATTGTTCAATTAAACACACTGTATAGCACTGCAGATGAGATTACTACTTATCTGAATGCTTCCTGTGCGTATGTAGGTGTGACGCTGTTTACCTGACGTGTCTGACATCAGGCTGTCAGTCCTCCGCAGCGGGAATGAGCTCGGCGACGCCCCGGTCAGCTGCTGCGAGAAGGCAGAGAGGACTGGGTGAGACCTCACAACACGATACCAGCAACACAAGATGGTGGACAATGTGATGTTGAACGTCAAGCCGACTTGATCCTGACCGCTTCCGCAAGTCGACGTTTCATATTCAGTACTCAGAGGCCAAACATTGCCAATAAGAATGAATGAGACACACTGTGACCCGAGCACAATTATAAGGGAGGAGGGGAGAGTGCCAACACACAAAAACATTTTTACATCAACACAAGGGTAATTTCAATAGACCAATGGAGGAAAATGTCAGTATCAGTTTTACCTGATGCTGGACGTCTGTGTACTGCAGTGGACTGTATCTGGGGCACTCCCGGAGGCCGGGCAGTGGTTCCTGGCCTTCAGGAAGTAGGTCGGGGATCCGTGCCGCCTTGCTCTTCCTGGGCCGCAGCTTCTGCCTCTGTGCCCAGGAGGTGAGTGGCTGGCCAGCGCTGGATGAAGAAAGAGCCTTTTACACCACATTATTTTATTAGCACGCACACGGAATGGGCAGCTAGCAAACCGGCGAGTCGACGTTCGCGAAATTTGCCCCCAAAAAATGTGCATCCGCTTACAAATCGCTGACTCCGCAGGGGGGGGGATTCCCCTGCAAAAGCACAGGTCAGATTAACATGTAAAACACCCACCTGCAGGGCCTCTGCTGATGGGGAGACACGGAGGGTCCTACCGGGCTCTCCCTCCTCCCCAAATCCCCCCGCTGGTCCCCCGCCCAGCCTCGCCTCCTCCCCGCCTCCTCCCCCTCCTCCTCCTGCTCCTCCCCCGCCTGGCTGGCCTCGTCTGTCTCCCCCAGCGAGCCCGCCTGCCCCGGGCCAAGCTCCCAGGTGGACAGGGTCCCGTAGCCGCTGCTCAGGGCGGTGGCGCCCCGCCCCTCGCGGTGGGGCTCCTCCGGGGGGCGGGGCGGTGGCGAGAGGGACGTAAGGGGAACGCGGGCAGATGCCCCCGGGCGGTCGGTGCCCCCGGGCGGGCCGGCGGAGGCGGATTGGCTGGGTGACATGAAGGGCAGGGCGTGGTCCTTGGCGGGGGCCGGGGAGAGGTCCGTGTGGGGCGGCCCGCTGCTCTGGCGTTTTTGCAGTTGCACCAAGGCCTTGATTTCATCCTGGATCAACTGAAGCACAAGCCGAGAAGGCTCGCTAACTTTGAACTCAAAATCACTTACGTCTACATTTGTGGCATTTGGCAGACGCTTTTATCCAAAGCGACTTACATGTAGTACATTTCTCAATAGACAGATCATACCAACACATTCTAATTCCCAACTCATCAAAAATTGCAGCTTGGTCAATGGCCTTTCTCTTAAATTTTCAAAGCGTTAGAAAGCTTTTGGCGTTTTAGGATGAAGACTTCGGTCATTGACTGTTAAGACAAGACTACGGAGTTACCATCACCAGTTTATTTTTAGCTATATGGGCATGCAATCTATTAGCTCCTACACAAAAAGTGTATAAGCCTACAATCACTAACTATGCATTTAACATTCTACATGCGTATTACGTACACACACCAGTGGCTTTCAAACGCTTCAACCTCCAAATAGCATTCACCGTTAGTCAGGAAAAATACATTTAATTGACAATTACTATTTATATTTCAAATTCATCTGGCCACCCCTCAAATATATCTTATTACACACATTTCTGGACAGTAGTAAAAATAATAACGCATGGCTGAATTAATTTTCTCACCTGTATTTGGCACTGGTATTGCTCTTGCTGAGCAAGGATTTGCCCCTGGTATTGCTTCTCAACATGCTGGAACAGATGCAACCACCGCCCCTGTTGAAGTTGAACATTTGGCACATCCATTTTAATTAGTCTTGGTCCAGTAATACGCCTAGAATGCACCAGTGCACTGTTCTCTCAGAGGTGGTCAAGCATTTATCCTGTGTCTGGTTTCATCCACTGTAAGAGCTTCTCTGCTTCCCAGTTGAGTTGAGTACATAATTGCCAAAGGTCTGGTTGCAAGGCAACAAAGTAGTAATACCTAATTAAATAATAATTAAATAATAATTTTGTGTATGTACTGTGTGGTGATATTACGTGACGTTGCATACTTCATACTTCACGTGGACTCGTTAGCTATTTCTGTAAACAAAAAAGTATTTGGAAATAGCGATATTCATAACTACTATTTTTATGAGCACACATTGTTTCCGGTGAACAATATTGGTATAACTAAGATTAAACAAATCTATATTTTTTACACACCTATTAGAACACACATTTGTGAGCGTAGTAAGACATTGCCGTCTGTAGTGGGCTTGAGCATGTCGTACATGCACAGTCACCGCGCTTTATGTCTACGTGGACAGAACATTTTGGACGTGCTCGGACAGTGCGTGCGCACTATAGGCGTAACGATATTTACATTTAAAAAATAATTTACAGTGTATTTTTAGTATTTAAACTAACTTCCGGGAACTATTTAGAAAAAAAACGTCCATTGGAGTGAACGGAGATGACGCAACTCTCTCTTGACATGGCTCTGGTTGTCAAGAACCACTGCAGCCAACCACAACCTGACTTTTAGGTTTCTCTTTTAAGTTAGGCTTTTATTGGCGCAGTGGGGCGACTAGGTTATCTAGAAGATGCTGGTTCGAACCCTGCTAACTCCTCACCAAGTGTGGTGTATGACTATGGGTGTGTATGTATGTATTGTACAGCGTTTTGAGTGGCCAGAACGTTGGATGAGAGCTATGCTGTATACAGTGAATGCAGTCTATTTATATTTTAGCGGTACACGAACTGCGACGAAGAATAATACTAATAAAAAACTCCTGGTTAAAGTTGTATCCTGATGGTTTGCACAACTTTTCACATGTACACATTTCAAGGACTGGTTTAAATTGTTGTTTGAACATCCCAAACAACTAATGCTATGATAACTTGTCGGCATGACAACACATTCAATAAAAGGGGGAAGTGTGGGGGGGACAGACCTCCGTCACACAGAAAGTATCGTGGAAACAGCACAGTCTAGTACAGTCTAGTCCCACCTCACAGTCCTTCCAGATCTCCGGGTCGGTCTCGCCACTGCTCTGGATCTCCTGCACCAAGGCCCGCAGGGTCTCCAGGGAACTGGGGTTGATGAACGGGAGGGCCTTCCCCTGTTCAAATGCTTCATCTGGGCTCAGACACAGACTCCTGCAACACAGTCACATACTGATGGTGACACAGGGCTTCTCTCTAGGCATGACTGGACCACAAATTGTCTGGATATATGCACAAAATGCATAGCCTCGCAAGCTTCGGCTTAACTTTGTCGCGAGAAATCAGTCTGGAGTGCCAAGAAATCCTTGCAACTGAATCCAAATAGCAATTGATCTAACAAATCAAGCTTATACTGATAGTTAGCTACTTAGGCGTGGCTTGAAATCAACAATGACAGTTCGAGTATTATTTTTTATGTGCCTGCTCTTTTCAAATGGTTTTGATGGACAGCTCCCTAGATTAACTTGTGTTTAACAATCCATCTGCCATGTCAGGTTACAAAACGCACATCACTGCCTATGTGATTTTATTAATAACAAACCAGATTAGCTGGATCACCGCTATGCCTAGTTTAGTAGAATTACAACTGCTTAGCGCAAACACAAAGGTGTCTCTCCTTAGCTATGTATTCTGTTACACTTGTTATTTAATAATAATACATTTGATTTGTAACGCACTTCACATTAGAAGAAATCCCAAAGTGCTATTTGTGTTTATAGGCACACAATGCACCACTGTACAATATATTGATATAATGTTTCAGATAATCAAATCATTTGACCTGTGAATCTATAATAATTGAATTTTTTTTTTCATTTGTATCAGTTTGTCTGATTTCATTGTGAAGCACATATGTGCTTCAGCACTAAAACGCAATTATTGTACAAAAAGTGGAATACAAATACTACTACTACTACTACTACTGCTACTACTACTATTACCTGATTCTGTTGCATGCTGGTATAATGTCTATTGGTCTTTTCTCTATAGTGACCCCTGCTGTCTTGGAGGTTCGGGGGTGTTTCTCCTCTTGCCCAGCCAACCCTGAGGCAGATGTCCCCTCAGATGACAGCAGGGAGGTCTCACTCTCTTTGCCACCGTCGGCACTGGCATGACAATGGCTTAGGGCCCCCGAGCTGGACACATCCTCAGAGATACTGTCATCTGTGGACATGATTATGGGCCCACGCAACGAGGCTCAAGCGGGCAACTGTAAACAAATAGAAACCAAATGAGAATAGGAAGACTTAGGTGGTTATTGCATAATTATTACACTGTCAACTAGTGTTGCACAATATGAATAATATGTGATATTGATCATGAAAAATGCAATATTGATATTCATTTAGATATTTTAAAACATAAAAGGTTATGGGAAATGCATCAAAACAGATTACACCAAAACACGTTTTCAACTCTCAGTCATATTGGACTCACAATAACAGTAATTCCAAGTTACAGGAGGCATTCTTTTGGATAATAATGTTTCCTCTTCGATCTCTTTTATGTCATTAGCTTCCTCAGACACAGATTACATTTCTGTTACACATCTAAGCCAACCGACCAATTTATCCACATAATAAACTGAATACTGCACTTCCCGCAACATTTTTGATATGATATTGCGCAAAGATAACGATATTGTGTACCCCTACTGTCTACGGATTCACTCTTGTAGTGTAGGAGGACAAACGGTACTGCTGCTTATAGATGATAAGGGTTCACCATAATGAGGAAATACATATTGGCAACACATTGGAAGGACTTCAACTACCATACTCAAGTCAAGTTGAGTGTTCGCGATGGTCCTTATGTGTCTCTGTAAATATAACTTTACCTGACCTAATTATGTGTGAATCTGCTACATTTTATCAGCTGTTTAATTACATATCAGTGAATGGCTGTGCAACAAACTGTAATGGACAGCCATGCAACGATTTGCATAAATGTTAGAGCTAACTTGAGCTACAAGTAACAAAACTGATGGTCAAGGCAGATATGGATGTCTGTCAGCAGCGAGGACGAACGACATAAACATGACTGTATATTATCTTTTGTGAGTTATAACACGCCTGCCTAGTGCCTATCATGCTATCGTACATTAGCTGGTGTTCATTTGGATTTTGACAGGTTTGCAAGGACAACGATTTATCGCTGGCCAAGCTTATGTGCAGTGGGAAAATATATCTTAAATTGATAAAGGTACACTATACTAACACTAACACAACTGCTGGATATAATATGACATTACCTACCAGTTAACTTGTAACAACAGCTTATCCATATTTTCCAATGAGTAGAAGAGTTAGCAAGCTGGTTACTGGTTGGCCTACTGCACTGCAGTGGAACGTCGGCTGTCGTAGCCGTCTAACCCTGCGTGGCGATTGGTCGGTATGTGATCAAATACACCGCGTCTCATTGGACATTGTGTTTATTTTGTATTCTAACTGGCTGAACTGCAACGAGGAGGTAAAAGCCAAAAGGCAACTTTTTTCATATCTAGATTCATGGAATAAAGCCAGTAGACTATATGTCTAGAATGTAGTTCTGTGCGTTATCCTCAGGAGCTGTGGGTCATCTTCATAAACCTGTAAAATGTCTCTTTATCGTTCATAAAAGATTATTATAACAAAAGGCTATATGCAACGAGAGACTAACTTGAAATTGATTAACTATGTTCACTATAGACTGTCTATGCCAGGGGTAGGGAACCCTGCCCTGCATGTTTTAGATGTCTCCCTGCTCCAACACACCTGATTCTAATGAACATAGTTAGAAGTGTGTGTGTTAGAAGCCTGATAACGACCCATTCATTAGAATCAGGTGTTTTGGAGCAGGGAGACATCTAAAACATGCAGGGCTGCGGCTCTCTAGGACCAGGGTTGCCTACCCCTGGACTATAGCCTTCTATGCCTATTTCACATTTATTAAATATCTTATTGCAAGTAAACGCTGGCTCTGCACTACTACCCTGTGTAACAAAGATATCTTCAGTCGAAATGATCATAGGACATATTGGTTCAGAAAATGTATATATATATACACATGGAATCACATCCATAAGTAGTACAATTCCAAGCTCAACAAAAAAATAGTGATTTTGAACCAATCGCAATACAAAACTATAAGTGTTGACAGCTGTTGCCAATATTCTCATATTGCTGAAAGTCTCATTTATGGAAAATGATAGGCCTGTTGGCCATTTTCCCTTACTTCACACATACTAGAGTGGAATAGATGAACAGGCAAACTAAAATGAATGTGGAATGCTTAAATCACATAGCAATCACGCATGGACAACTAGATTGAAAATACAATTTAATTACACTGAGTAATAAATACATACAAAGATGCAAGTAACAGCATTTTCCTTTTAATACCAAAAAAAACCTCAACATGAATGAACTGATGCATGTGGCACATCTGTGTCCTTCATCTAACCCTTCAACATTTTAATTAGGGTCTGAAAAACAGACCAAATTGTATAAAAAAACTAAAAGAAAAGAAAAAAGAAAGTGATCCTCTCCAAATGTTCTACCCACCCCTGTACAAGCCATGCAGTGACTAAACCAATAGGCCATTCTGGGTTCATTTGCATGCATTAAAAGTATCAAGTCAAAACTAACTCCAAAGTGGAGCATTAAAAACAAATGTATGGCATCCTTGCATTTATATTCAAATGATTCAGACATGAATAAAACTCCCCAGAACCCTCATGAGTCATTATAAAATTATGTTACTGTAATAACTTCTACTATTTGTTCTTCCCCTTGTACATGTTTCCTCTTCTCAGAAGGAAACACCATGCAAGTTTTCTTGTCTTCTGTCATTGTGTGATGCTAGCTAGGATCTTGCATTCCTCTCCGTCTCAGCCAAACATTCACGCACCAATCCCCTTGCGTGTATGATTCCTAAAGACAAAGATACACATAATGTCATTTAATAGAAATAAAAGTTCAGATAAAAGCACAAGAAGTTTGCTGCAGCACCCCCACCTTTTGACGGCTGTAGCTGCAGTGAAGTCGTTTATTTTATTATTTTAAATCCAGAGTAGAGTATAGTAGGCTATTTCTTATTAACAAGTGTGGGATAATATGGGCTACAGTAAAATACATTTAAACAAAGCAAAGGGTTGCTGGAGCACTCGAAATGTTTTTAGTGAGTTAATTACGTTATAAAAAACAAAAGAAATGTCACTGTCTAGATTTTTCAGAACCCCCCCACTGAAATGGTCTTCCCACGCCACTGGCTGGGGCAGACTACTTTCGGGGGTCTGGGGGGCACGATATCACAGTCAATGTCAAATCAAGACAAAGACTACAGTACCTCTTTTGAGTCTTTCCATGGCACTCTTACTTCCAGCATATGTTGGTCTGATTTCCTTTCCTAGTTCCTCGATAATGGCCAACAGCTCTGCATATTTGCTTTGAGGTACTTGATTACCACTGGTAGCCTGTAATGTCGGACAATAGCCCATACCATTGGTCAACATGTTTGTGTTATTTACGTCACACTTACTGGTGAATTAAAATGGTAAACCAGACAAACACATTGCAACTTGATTAGTTACGTTACCTGAGAAAATCCCAAAGAAGGCGGCCCATAGTCATTCAAAATGGGCCTATACGATTGTAATGTAGCCAAGTTGGCTGCTGAAGACTGGATACTTCCAACTGTAGAAAAATTAACAAATACACGTCAAATAAATACATCGATGCGGTTTTGAGAATTAACGCGCCACTTTACAGTATATCAATGTTAAATGTCAGTAGTATTATCGGACTAGACTGCCCGCTGGGTTGTGTGCATGCGTAGCATTGCAATTCTCGCGTCTAACACAAGGTGTCCTCGTAGAGTCATAAAATAATTCTCTGGCAGATCAATCAGCCGCTCTGCGAGGGAGCATCATGGAGGAAACGGAACAAGGCTGACTCAAGAAGACAAAGTGATACATTTTTGTCACAATGCAACGGCACCCTCCCGGATGGATTAACACGATGCCTGTGGATGATATGATACTAGAAGATGTCGTAGTTTCACACGCCAACCTTGCTTCAACCGAACAATGTTGCGGATGGCGGTCTTAACATTAGTAATAATGGCGGATATGAATTAGCCTAGCTACCAGGATCTGACCCTATATATATAACTGGACAAAAACTACAGACACGGTCTTTCTCCAGGTATTCTCCGAGACCCCGAATATAACACTCGATTTAACGGGTGGATACTTTGATTTTTTACCACATTTTTCGCTTACCTTGGTTCCCAGAAGTTCCTGGAATGTGCTGATGGACATTGGGTTTATAAGACATTCCCAAAGACATTGTAAATTAAAGAAATAAAAATGACCCGAAATTCAGTGAAGCGTCTGTCTCTCACTTTTTGTTTACAACAGCGGCACCGGCAAATATGGCCGTCACTTTATATTGACACCCACTATGCCTTCTAACACTGCAACTATCCATTGGGGAATTTCTTTAACAAAATGGTTAAAAGGTGATTTCCTGGATCAATCGACCCAAATCAAACACATGTGGGCTTGATTCAAGGAAAACATAATACATATTTTGATTAAATTGATTCTACTTTGAAACAGTTATAAAGTAAATTCTAAACGATAACATTGTAATACATCCAGAAGGAACTTAGCACCAAGTTATACTACACAAAAGTATGTTTAAGAACGTTAGGCTATACATTTTCGAACTACATTGACTCTTTCTTGTAATCACTAGGCTACATTAAATCACATAAAGACATAAGCACTTAAGATAGTGGTGGTAGGCTATATATGGCCTATGTTACATTTTACATTTACGCCACCGATGGTTATAACGGCTTTTGTTTGTCAATGATAGTCTTAACGACGCTTCCCACCGTGACGGAATGAGGGAAAAAGGAGAATAGCATAAGCACTTTTATCAATACCTTCTTTTGTCTGTGGGGGCGCATCCATTGCTTCAATTGATATTACACTACAATATGAGCTTTTACAGTTAAAGTGTATAATCAGACAAATCAGTTCCAAAATGAGCCTTTCTTAATAAGATCACATGCCGAGAGGTCTGCTCTTCTGCCATTCAATTGACATGAAGGTTTAGGGGGATACATGCTGTGGATCAGTCCCTTGACCATTGGTGGACAGGTCACAAAGATTAGGAGCTGCGGCCCAATCACGTCTTTCTGCGTCTGACTCATGACCCATTTCATCTAGTAGGCCCCTGTCTACATGTATATGTAAGCACTATTTAGTACCAACAACCCTTGTGGAAACCCCTAAGTATGATGTTAACAATGGCCTTTTCTGGTCACAATGAACATGAGCACCACACCATCTTAAACATGCAAGATATGCTATGGGCCGATGTAAATTATGTACATATGAAACATGCAATAAAACCTTTAGTTTAATTAGCATAGTACACAATGTTAAAATAAAGTTCTATTAGAAATATGAGTAGTCTCTTATTGTAAAGAATTTTCATGTGGTATTAACATGATTAACTAAATTTTCTGTGTTTGTATATATATATATATACACATTTTGGACAATTTTGCATTCATAAATGCCACATTGGTGCAGCCCAACATTTAATAGCACAATCAAGTATATCAAGCTTTATTGGTCATTGCACTCATCCAAATCATGTAAAGCCAGACAAATTTTGTACAACTCAGTAGTGCAACTCGTGCAATGATAAGTTCAAGTGTTTAAAGCAACATTTACATATATATTTATATTATAAAAAAAAAAAAAAAAAAAATACTTTTTATAAAGTCTGCAACCCATGTACATAACATCATAACATTTAAAATGTCAAAACAAGAACAGACCGACTGTGTATGATGGAGGACATTCCAGTTTGAACTACTACTACTTCGTTAGAGCACCATGCTCTTCTGTGAATGGAAATGTCTTTTCCAATAATACACCTGAATTGCCACACCATCATTCCAAAACTGGGATTTGGCGCTGTGCTGGGTGTCAAGATAATTCGGTCCTCTTACAAAGAGTAGAAAAGGAAGATAATTTGATATGGTACTAAGAAGTGTTTTGTCTTCTTATTTCAATCCTTGCTGCATTCTATTCAAGAAGAGAGTACACACAGAATAATGAACAATGTCTGGGAATTTTCCAGCAGAGGGAAATTATATTTATTATAACCTGAACTGCTTAATACTAACACGCTCTAGTCTGTACCCTCCGGTGCATTATGAAACAAAAGACTGTAGAGGTATCAGCATACACAAATATTTGCTCAAGCAACAGACTATTAAGGAATTATATAGGTGTAGTCATAACATTGTATGAACAATGTATAGTTTAACCCCTGAGCACATATTGTGTTAGGCATTATGCATTTCCCACCTTCATTGAACAAGGAAACGGTGGAGGTAATTTAAGACTGATCAACATGAGACAAAAAATAAAAAATAATCCACCACCTCAGTCTAAAGAGAGTACCCCCTTTCTCCTGATAGTTAATTGTAAGACCAAACATTCAGGATTAGGCCAAATTGAGTAACTTTCAAGATAGAGACCTAAAATGGTGCAATGCATTTCCATTCCACGGCAAACTTTTCAGAAAAAAAAATGGCACATTTGTTTGTACTGTAGAGTGTAACCAATTCACACTAAGCACCACGATATCCAATTAAAAGTCAAGGTCATAATCATAAAAACAAAATCTTGGTCAAAGAATGACTTGTGTTAGTATTTTAAAAGTCAAAGATTCATCTCAGACTATTTGAAGTAATTGACATGAAAAATGTTGCAGTCGCTACAACTGGTTTATAACATTTAGCAAATTTATTACTATGAAGACACATTTGTGTAGGGCAATTCCCTCACTAACTGCCTGCTTAATGACGTGTGAAAAGGCTATTTAGGAATATGCAAAACCAAACTGAAACACTGCTGCTTTTCAATATTTGTAATGTGACTTATAAAAGAAAAAAAAAAGAAAAAAGAAACAACCTTTCTTTTGTCTGACTGTTGTATTACCTCGTATAGAGAGGTGGGGACAGAGTGTAAATCGCTAGTACTAATAGAGAGAATAATACAAAAAACTATTCCATTGTAGTTAATATTTTACCCGTTTTAAAGATTTGTACTCCGTCAAAAGACTACTTGTTCTTGGTCAAAACCAACTTTGGCCTTGCTCATCTGGGCAGTCCATTTAAACACTGGCACAGAGTTGGCTCCACATTTGAGCAAAGGGGGGGGAGAGCTGAAAACATCCATACAATTTGTGCCCACTCCATCTTCATTAACACACCATAGCTCTTTCCCTATGAAAGGTGAGGACTACGTCTTTGTCCGTCACAGCTTTTCTATGGGGGAGAGAGAAAAAAACAAAAAAAAAACTGAACCAACCATCCTTTCTCTGTACTGCTTTACATGGGAGAACATCATGGGAGAACATCATGGGAGAACATCATGGGAGAACATCATGGGAGAACATCACAGCCTTGTCTGGCAGCGACGGCCCTCGGACGCAGAGCGAGAGACGCGACGGTACAGCATAGTGTTACGGTGTGGAGGCCGAGACAGACGAGTCCGAATGCCTTCGGGCTGGCCGTACTATGTCTTGGGGTAGTGGCTGAGACTTTGGGGGTGCAGCTGCTGCCTCTTCTGCAACTCCTGCACTGCCAGCTGCTGGGACTGGTCTGATGTGGACAGTCGGTTGATCAGGGGGCCCACTCGGTTGGCTGGAATGATTAGGCCTGTGGGACACACTGAACTTCAGAAGGCAATCCCCATATCCCTCAACTGTGATAATATACACTTCATGGTAGGCCAAAGAGTCCAAGAGAAAATACAGATGTACTGTTAAAATAAAAAATATAAGTTAAACTAAAGAGATTTAACAAATAGTGTTTAAAAAAAAGAAAAGAAAAAAGTGTTGTTTCTCGGTTCTTATTTATGCTTCTGTGTCGAGCCTACACCGTCAGGAGCTCATTATACTTCTGCACTGGTCTGTCGGCAGCGGAGACCTGTGCACATTGCCTACACACGCGAAGCCCTACAATAACAGAAGTGCCATGTCTTGTTTAGGCTCCAGAAATGGTGTGAAAAAGTTTTGAAATAAGCACATAAAAATATTTCTTTCCAGCAAATCTATATTTAAACCTACTTTGATCATAGGAAACAACATATTCTGATAGGAAATAGTATATTTCTAAAAAAGGCCGCTATAGTATTTATGTATATGTGTGTGTCTGTCACATACACACACACACATATATATATATATATATATATATATATATACATATATACATACACACACACACACACATACAAACACACACACATATATATATAAAAAGACCTCTATAGTACCAATCCCACCCTACCAATCACACAGAAGAGGTCTTCAGAAAGTCTGTAGCACAGTGCGCATTGGATAAGAGGTTCTATTATGTGATTGCTCTGGGGCTGCTAAATTAAAGATTGTTTGCATGATATTGGCGAGTGTGTTAACCTACCAACTATCCTCTGTCCATCTTCTGTCCTGAGGCGAACAATCTGCATCTTTAGCGTTTGTCCAGTGCCTGAAAGAAGCACCTCTTCCAGCTCTTTCCACACACTCAGGACAGAGCCACACAGCACGTAGTACGTCCTGCACCGAAGGCCAATGTCACACTGCAGACCCACAGATGCCTTCTTACAGTTGCCTCGCCTGGGGACAGATTAGCGTTAAACTGTTTCTTCCCCCCCACAAACAATTATTTCCAAACCACACAGGGAAATTATTTCCATTCATAATTCAAACACTACAGTCCTCAAACCTACATTTGCTTTTACCCATGAACATTTAAAATGTGTTATGAATGCGCACATACCAATATGCATGAGAGCAGATGGTTGCAGAAGACTTAAACTGGTCTATCCAATGTTGCTTGGCATCTTCTGACAAGACCTGCCAGAGGACACAACAAGAATAAAGACATTAGGCAAGATAGCGAGGAAAGATGGATACTCAATTAGCCTGTTACTAGCCAAGGGGTTCACCTTTTTACACCTCTTCTTAATGTCCACGTAGCTCTCTAGCTTGAGCTGCTTGCCCGTGTTGGGCCTGTAAACAAGGAATAGCCTCTTCTTGGCATTAACTTCTTTTACCAAAATGGCCGTTTTCCTGTTGTTCCGCACCTGAAACGAGTTGCACGTTTGATTTAGCATGGCCACAGGACTGCATAGTATATTTAGCTTGATGGAGTAAGTCTAAGGTAAGCGCATTCATCCTACAAGTCCCAAACAGGGTACAGACAGACGAGCTCATTTAGCAGTTAAACTTAAGTTTGGGTAGACGATTGTAAACAAAAACACTGTCAAATTCAGCTAATATCTCCTCACGGTTTGATAACTGCCAGTTCTGTGAGAGTGCTGGAAAAAAAAAAAAGGTATAAATACAATTATAAGTAATCTGGTGTTTTTACACAACCCTGGTTCTGTAAAAGGGAACAAACAAAGTGGTGCAGACCGCACCACTGCAATCCATGTAAGATTTGGGGGTGTGGAGCGTCTGAGGGTGCACCCTATGGCACTGCAGGGAGAACTTGCTTTGGCGAGTTTGATATGAACAATTTGTTCTCAGCATCTCTTACTCCACCTATAAAAACAGGTTAACTTGGAAATGTGCGCTGTGTGTGAGGGGAGCTATAAAATATTAGCAGTTTACATTAAAAAAAATGTACTTTGTCGTTCCGATTGACGATTTTGGGTTACCCGTTTACAAGGGATGTCACCTAATCTGGTCTGATGATTACATACGCCGTCGCAACTTATCGGAATTAATGTTAAACATGCACACATTATCTAGCTCATAATGTAACGTGTCCCGCTAGCAAATGGTAAAAGCAGCTTCTAGCTAGGCTACGTCAGAGAGTGAGACCATTGTGTGACTGGTGGAGAAATGTACGGCTCCAGATGAAGTCACAGAGAAATGCGCACACAGAAGCGCGCACACACTGGCCCTGGCTACCTTAGAGTATTGGCTACACCAGACAACGCTCCACGTCCCCCAGCTCTGCCAGTGGGTGGGCGCACTAATAGCCAACACCAGAGCTCTCTGCGATCACTTTTTATCAGCAAGTCACTTTGGGCACAACACCCACCAGTATTAACTCCCATTCACTTAGTTGCGCGCGTCGCAGTTGATTTGTCCAGACTTTGTACTCAGTTCTCAGGGTATGCACATGAGAACGCAACCAGGAAGTAATCGGGTTTAACTGTTTACATGGTAGAATCCTTCTTTCAATCAGGTCATGGAACACGTTATACCTGCTTCGGAATGATATTTCGATCGGTTTGGCCATTTCTCTTACGATCGTGGTGTACATACGGAGCATTTCCTTTCCTAGGGTTGGGCTTTTACCCCGATTCTAATTGGAATAATAGGGTCCATGTAAACGCAGCTATTGTCACTACCTGCACATAGAAGCCATCATCTGGTCCATTCTGTTCTGCCCAGGCATGCGTGGCTTCCTCCCATGACATTCCCCTCTCCACACTGACCTGGAGACAGACAGGCACAGGAAGAGTGAAGCTAGTGCTGATATTAAAGGCATAGTCATATATTTCAAGCTAAATGTAAGCTAATCGCCAAATTCATCTCCTTGCATTTCACCAAATAAATAAAAAAATATCCAGTACTTCTACACAGTCCTGGCTCTGTAAATAGGAACATAAAATGGTGAACACCAACAACACCACCACCGCTTAGCTTCGCAATGCATTTCAATGTGTGGGGTAGAGCTTCGGAGGAAGTTTGTTTTAATTTGAACTAGCAAGCGGTCTCGAGAATGACTGACCCTGCCTTTAACTGAATTAAGAACAGATGCTGATGCTCAAGAACAGATGAAGTACTTGTGACTAAAATCAAACAAACATACCGTGTAGAGCTCCACATGTCCTGATGTGGTATAGCCTGGAGTTAAGAACTTCTTGCAATCAACCTTCTTGACCTTCTCGTCTCCTGAGCCCAGGTCTAGCAGACGAGAGGAAAAACATTTCCTTAATTAAATGCCTTCTATCTAGCAACACTGTTTGGGTTCAGAGTGCATAGATGCTTGATCTACAAGCATGGATGAAAAACATGACAAGTGAAGATCTAAATGTCACCTCACCTAGAATACCCATTTCGTAAGTGCCATTTTTCTTGGATTCCTGAATCACAGCAGCCAGCGTATCCGAGAAGTACTGGAACAAGGCATTCTGCTGGTTAACCTCCATACCCAGGATACGGTTTAGGAACTTCCCGATGTTGTTGTAATCTGGAATAATGAGAACCGGCGTGAAACGTGTTATCATTTTAAAGAATGACTGCAGCAGATACGTAGCCCACGTCACAACGACTTGATGCATAACGTGTTTAGTTCTCTTCCGCTTTTACCTTTGTCTAGAGTCAGGGCTCCAGAGCTGTCCTCCACATTTATGAGCCCCACGCCTATTAATCCATGTTGGATTTCTAAATGAGAAATACATTGTTTTATTTCATACGTCACATATACATTTATTGATAACTGTCTCAGAGAGAGGGAGAGAAAAAATACTGATCAGAAACACTTACCTTTAAAGAAATCTCCTTCATAGTCTTTTGGCGGGGACACTAGAGGCAGGTCAAGTTTAACGATGGACCTCATCACAGTTTCCAGAGCATTTCTGCCGTACTGCCAAAGGAAATGGTAGGGAAGATCAGTCACTGGCCAACAGAAACAGCAGCGTAATGCGAACACTAGGTTAAGAGGTTTTCCTACCTTGTTGTCAAAGTTAAACCTGCTGAGGTCTCTAGTTTCTGTTGCCCTCCGGTCCCCATGAGTCAGAGCACCCTGTTATACAGACATAAATGACAAACGATTCAGTTAGTGTTTCCAGTTACAATGTGTTCACGTCAATACAGTTTTCAGTCAATAAAAGAAAGAAGAATAAAAAGAAAGTTAAACTTACCAGACTTTCTAGTCTTTTGGCCACAATGGATGCAAATCGCTGCTCTCCTGCAAGCTCTGATATAAGGAAGACGTATTCTGGAGCGGTCACCTGGTTGGACCT
This sequence comes from Typhlichthys subterraneus, assembly GCA_027564835.1. Classification (NCBI taxonomy): domain Eukaryota; kingdom Metazoa; phylum Chordata; class Actinopteri; order Percopsiformes; family Amblyopsidae; genus Typhlichthys; species Typhlichthys subterraneus. The sequence continues at coordinate 325,778 of JAODUH010000004.1, read as the reverse complement.
GTGTGTTCTCCCTGTGTCAATGCAAGATATTCATTAATTCTTAAGACATGAAAGTAAAAACAGTTGTCAATCACAGGCGGTCTGGTTAGGCCTTACGCCCCTTACATGCTGGATGTGTAGTTGCGTACCGTTTCACAAGAATTTCATTCATTTCCTATCGAGCGCAGCGTAGAGCTTGCAACATTGCATTGAGTATGCAGTTGCATCAGGTGAAAGGCTACGCACACGTTGAAAAGAAATCCAACCCATGCAGTAAAAACATGTGCGTAAACATGACCTGGCTGTACCCTAAAATATAGCTGTGGCTCGTTTTATTGGCGAAACTTGGACTACTATATTAATAACCACATTTCCCCTGGAGAAGTGGCAGTTTCATTCAGGTTTCATTACGTTAGCTTACTAGGACCGGCCACAGGACCTGCTAGCATCATAACAACAGTAATCAGAAGGAGTTAAAAAATGCAGTGTAGGGAAAACACGCATCCAGTATGTAACGGGCATAAGCCTGGTTAGTCCACTGACCAAACTGTTGGATCGCCCTATCTGCACTCCAAGGCAGCTCCAGGGTCATGTGGACCCTCCTCCGCTGGTTCTTCACTCGCCGGTCCGCCTGGAGGGATATACCCGAGCTTGCAGCCTCCGAAATGATGGCTATATACTGGGGTTAGACGAAAGAGAGGTACAGTCACACACCCAAAACAAACACCTGGACAGACGAAGCCCCGTCGACCACTAACGGCGCCACAGCTGCTTTACCTTGTCTCCATCCATAAACCGCTGCTTCTCCGTCAGATTGAGGATTTCCACGGGGACGTCCAGCTCAGAGCGAGATTCGTACGAGATAGTGCCATCGTCGTTGCTGACGACGCGACCTTTGCGGCCGGTCATCTAAAACCACAGATACGGAACTAGTTCAGTGGCAATTTCGCATTTTGTCACACCAAATACTGCCCACACGCTGGTGGAATATGAACAAATCTCAGTTGGCCGTACCTCGGCAACATTATCCGGCCCACCCAGCTTGTCAATTAGCTCGTCCAGAGTGTTTGGAGGGAGGTCTTCCGCTAGCTTCTCCAGCCTGTCCAGCAGATCCCTTTTCATTTGCTGGGCGTCTTCCACAGCATCCTGACTAGTCAGTATACTATCCTGACACTCCGCCTTAACTACAGGGCAAGACAGACATGAATATTGGCAGAATTAAAGCTTTACGTCACCACAACCTGTCACTCACTTCCACCGGGCAGATGCACTTGCCTGGGGCAGGTGCGCTGGAGGTTTTGACCAGCGGGGCTGTGAAGGCAGGTCTGTTGGAGCCGAGCCCAGAAGCTAGCAAGGCACTCTGAATAGAGTCTGGATCCATGCTTTTCCTCTTCTTGTTTTTCTTCTCTTTCCCTTTCTTGGGCTCCTTTCTGATGAGCCACGGACCTGCGGGAGTGAGCTCAGCATGAAGAATAGCACCAGGAGAAGGGCATCTGTGGAGCTCATCCCTGAGTCTTCATCACGACCTGCCAAGTGCTAGGGGCGGGAGCCTCTAAGCACCTCGCATGTCCAGTCCGATTCAGGGGGCCACGATGCAAGCCATTACTGAACGGTTAGTCTGTTACGTGCAGCAGCTTGCAAACAGTGTGGCTCGTGACCGAGTCCCGTTTTCCCATCAACTTCATTAGAATCCTAAAGGCTTCCGTGCAAGTTAGATGCTCACACTCGGCCATTGTCAGTACCAGACTAGCTTAGAATGTAAACGCAACGCACATGTTACGCCTCCTGGCTCACCTTGTACAGCCAGATTTGACTAAACTGTTACAGACTGTCATAACCGAGTCGAGAGCGTGTTACATTTCAGACTTATACGGAGAGCTATTATATCTTGAACCATTTATTCTGGATGTACAAAACTTAGATTAGCGCCCCCCCACACACACACACACACACACACACACACACACACGCGCTCTCACCATCTTCATCATTGTCACTGGACTCTCCCCTGAACGGGTTGAAATCGTCGTCTTCGTCCTCTGCCGAGCTGACAGATTTGAAACTGTCGTCCGAGTCCTCAGACTCTTTACCCGACTCTTCCGACGGGCTCTCGTCCGAGCTGGTCCCAGACAGGCCGCCGTGTTTGCGAGGCTTCTTCATTGCCTTCTTCAAAGCAGGACCTACACAGACGGGGGGGGGGGGGGTAATGAAACAGCAGGTCAAGCTGTATAACAGATCGACTACAAAAATACATTAAGTCACATCTCGTGTGTGAAGCATCATAGTTAATTGTGTGACAAACTATGCAATCTACCAAATTATATGGTATTTGTTTTAATACATTTGGCACATTAAAATAAAAAGTTAACTCACCAAGTAATTCTGGTTGTAAAATATCAGTTTGTGTTCCAGTCAAAACAAGCATGACACAGTATATATAATAATGGCCTGGTGGCCAGCCTCAAGTGACCAACCTTTTCTTTTCTTCCCCTTCGGCTCAGGCTCTGCAGGTTCACAGGGAGAGGGCGTGTTCTTGGAGAGGCCGATACCTAGCTTTGCATATTTATCCCTGTCGGGAGCTGGGAAGTGCTTCTCCACCAAGGACTGCAGAACGCCTCTGCAGGACAAGAGCGTGTTTCAGCACTAACACACACAACCTTAATGGATAAATAGTATTTCTTTGTGGCTACAGTGGATGATTACTTTGCCGTGGACACAAAGTCGTTGAGCTCTCCTCCTCCTTCCTCCAAGGCCTCAAGTGTTCGAGCTTCTCCCGTTGACTGGAGACCAATCACCACACACTGAGAATAACCATATTCATACTCAATTCAAACAAAAAAACATATTTCAAGTCAGTTTTATTTATATAGCCCGTAATCACATTGCAGTCTCAAAGGGCTTTACAGCCTACATTTCACATGGAAACAAACAACACCCCCTTAACCTGCTCCCCCCCCCTTTAAACCTCAGGAACCAAATTCTCAAGACCCATTGTAGTATAAAGACCATAAAGAAATTAACATTTATGTGCCTGAATTATGTGTTAAGGGGGGTTGGGTGCTCATCAAGACATATTTTATAGAAACATGCTTATGCAAATAAAAGAAAATTGTACATAAAGACAACACAGCACTGACTTTTCCTGCTAAATTGTCAATGCTGAATTCTATGCTTACGGCTAGTTTTATATTGGCCAAGTTGGGAGAAGAAGAAAAAAAAAAGAATTTATATATATAAATAATTTTCATCATTTGTAACTGACTACTGCTCTTATTAAAGTGTATATATGGTGTTCTGTTGTCATACGCGTATAAAATTAGTCCACAGATCACAGTAATATGAACACACAACGAATAGCCTATTAATTGCTGTGCTACAAGTACTGCGGTTACGTCCATTAATGAGCCAACACTAAACTTGAGCCACATTGTAACCAAATGGTTTTGGAACGTGAAAGTACATCACACGGTTGGCCCTCAGATGATTCATGATGCAACTCACCACTTCACACAATCTTGTCATGACAGGAGATAGAAATAGCAGTAGAAATGTTGTCAGATTTGCATGTACGTTTACATTTAATAGTGTTCTGAGAAAGCCTTCACTTGGTAATGGTTGTTAGCCTCGGTTATAAATGTTAGCCACAGTTGGCACAGGCAATATGACGTGCTAGGCATTGTAGGAACCCCACTGTTTTTACCACTACTGTTTAATGGTGACTATGTAGCCATAGGTATTTTACATACAGTATATTCTTTGAACTATATTATCGGGGTACAAACACACCAATGGTGAAAAAGGTGACAAAAGGCACACGCCTTCTAGGGGGGGCCTGCCAAAGGTGACAAGTTCGCACCCCTGTATTATATTAACAGAGCAGCGTGTGTTTCTCTGCTTGTCTGGGTCATCTATTGTGTTTGGTACTGGCCCTTGCCAATGCCAATGCCATGTTACCGTGGCAACTGCCATGTGGCTGGACTAACAGTATATAGACACAGTCAGGGACAGAGACGCAGATTCACACACACACACACACACACCAATAGATGGCAGTTAGCATCAAGTTGTATGAATATTGAAACCATATGAAAGACATGTACTAATAACTACTACTGGAATAAACATATGGCACTTGCTCTACTGGATTCATTGTCTATTAAATATACATTAACAAGGACCAACCTTTAGCATGGGTGGACTCTAAACAGCATTGTGCTAGGCTATATGGTGTGCTTTGCAACAGCTGAGAATTAGAATATTTTCAATGGATATTTTGAATGTAAAAGAGCCTCACACTGGAATTGCTGAGTCTAGTTTAGTGGTTGGGCGTCATCCTTCCTTCAACCAGATCCTACATACAGCGCATGAAGTAAACATACGGGGCCAGTAGATACCTTTCCGTTCTGGACCTCCTCCCGGGCCAGCTGCACGACCCTATGGACCTTGGAAGCGATGCAGAGGTACTTGAAGAACCTCTGGTGAGCCGACCAGAACTGGCCCCACATGGACTTCTTCATGCGCTGCTCTGCGTCCAACAGGCTGGCCGCCTGCTGGAACCTCTCACGCGCCCTCACCCACTGAAACGCAGCACAGCGCAGTAGCCCATTAGCTGCTGCTTTGTGGCACGTGTAGCCAGAGATGTTAGCAGCAGAGATGGTCAAGAATTCGCAATGAAAGTGTCAAATACAGAGGAAGAGAGGCAATCTTCTGCTTTATAATGGCCACGCCTTAACTTAACAAGCCAATTGTGCAGATCACTGACTCAAGCAGACAGGTGCGCATGCAGTTATTTACACCTGTATTGAAGAACTGCTTTTAAACTAAATTTCGGGGGAAATTCACACCTTGTTTTTATCATATCTGACTAGTGATTATACAATAAGTACATTTATGGCTCCCACCCAATTCATTTAGATATGGTCTGCCTATTAACTGCCCAGAGACATTAGCAAGATGACTACCACATGGCCAGAATTGCCTAAAAAGGACATTGGTATAACTCTGTAAATCATGATTAGTAACTGATTGCTTTGATGTTAGTAACTGATTGCTTTGATGTTAAACATCAATAAATCATTCATTGGCTATACTGCAAGTTTTGGGAAGTGTGCTTTTTAGAGATATACACATACACACACACAAAACAAAGAATTTATACAATTCAGGGGTCTTCAGAGTTTTTCATGCTAAGGACCCATTGGCTGTTAGAAACACAGCACATGGATCGCATATAAAATATTTTGGTTGCCGGGTCAACATTGTGTATATACAGTACTTTGTAATAGTGTAGCATACTGCATACAGTGCCAAGCCATTAAAACAATTGACAGATTCATCTATTTTTGTATGTTGTACTTATGTTATATATTCCGACATGTGTTGGGATCCAATAATTTGGAGGGCTCCCTGCAGTACATCTAAGGACCCTCTGTTGAAGACCATTGCAATAGATGCACAGTGAATAAGATCTTACCAACTGCACAGACTTGTTGTACATCTTGATGTAATGGTGACTCAGGGGTACTTCTTCAATTTTGAAAGTCACACCTGTAAAGCTCAACTGTCTGGCAATGTACATCCCTCTTAGTTTCATATCCATGGCAACTATCTCCATGGCACCAACCCCTCTATAAAAAAAAAAAAAATGTTATTTGTATTATGAATGCTGAACAACATGCAGATATGTGTCCCAGAATTATTCAGAATATGGCAATAATCTAAATGCCTATATTCAAAACAATTATTTTTAGGATTTTGTTCTTGACACTTTATTTTCATAAGTAACAGCAGACATTGTTCTGAGATGTGTAGGGATTTCCAGTCAGAGTTCAGTGATGGTGGTCAACAGTTTCCTCCATGCATCTGTTAAATAGTCATGCATGTGGGAAAACCCTGCTTTGTGAGTGCAGCACAGAAAGTCACCTGCGCTCTACCGCTTGGATAAAGTTGCCGAACTCTGGAAAGGGTGTTCCCTTTCCCCAAATTCCTAGTCTGTTCATGTAGGCCATGTTTTTAGGTTCAGAGGCACCTAGAGGAGAAGAAAAACCTTTTAAAACTTTGTTTTATTTTTATCTCACACACACTCACGAAAAAGAACGTACACCCTCTTTGGATTATATGGTTTAACATGTCAAGATATTAATCTGTTCCTTAGCAGGTCTAAATATTTGGTAAATACAACCAACCAACACCATATGACATATGTTGTGATTTATTTAACAAACGAAGCCGAAATACAGAAGCCATGTGTGGAAAAAAAAAAAAGTACTCCCTTACTGATTCCATAGGAATTAAAATGCCAAGTAGCAGACAGATGCTGCTAATCAAATGCCATTGATTAATTGATTATCAGTAAGGGTGACCACCTCTATAAAAACCAAGGTTTTAGCAGTTTGCTGGTCTGGAGCATTCAGGTGTGTGTAAACCCAATGCCATTGGGGATAGAGATCAGCAATTGTTGCTGCCCATCAATCTGGGAAGGGGTACAAGGCCATTTCCAAACATTTTGAAGTCCATTCTACAGAAGAAGGTTTGTTCAAAAGTGGAACGCAATTAAGAAATTTGTCAATCATCCCAGGAGTGTATGTCCCATCATCCACTCCCAGGAGTGGATGATGGGACATACATACAGTTACATCTCAGACTTTACAGGCCTCAGTTAGCATGTTAAATGTGCATGACAGTACCATTTCTCTCTGCAAAGAACATTGCAGCATGGCTTAGGTTTGCAAAGTTGCACCTCATCAGACCAAAATACTTCTGGAACAATATCCTTAGGACAGACAAGACGAGATGTCTGGCCATAATGCACTGCGCCACGTTTGGCAAAAAACAAACACAGCATATCAGCACAAATAACCCAAACAACTGGCAAGCACGGTGGTGGAGGGGTGGTGATTTGGGCTTGTTTGGCAGCCACAGGACCTGGGAACAGTGCAATCATTGAGTCAACCATGAACTCCTTTGTATACAAAAAGTATTCTAGAGTCAAATGTGAGGCCATCTATATGACAGTTAAAGCTTGGCTGGTATTGGATCATGCAAAAGGACACTGAACTCAAGCACACCAGCAAATCTACAACAGAATGACTGAAAAACAAAATAATCAAGGTGTTGCAATGGCTCAGTTGAAGTCCAGTTACTTCAAGTTATTGCTGCTAAAGGTGGTTCTACATGCTATTGAATCATAAGGTGTACTTCGTTTTTCACACATGGCTTCTTCATTTTGACCTTGACTATGTGGTGTTGTTCATCTGAGGTTGTATTTACAAAATATTTAGACCTGCTAAAGAACAGATGATTGTTAATATGTCCTGACATATAAAACCACAGAATACAAAAAGGGTACCATTCTGGGTGTAGAATCATCCATCTAAATCTGTTTATCAAGCTTTTTTTTAACGGGTCCTTAAAGGTGGCTCCAAGCTATACAACATTTTATAAGAAAATAAACTGACCTGTTGCACTAGCATACACAACGCGTGCTTTGGGGAGTTTGTTCTGTAACTCTAACACCGCAAGCCCAGTCTTCGTAGGTTTAGATGACCCAACTGGGAATACGTTTTTGGCTTTGTGACACTCATCATAAACAATCTAGGAGACATTTGGTTAAGGAAAGACATTAATATTTGTAGGGGGTGGGTGTTATTCATTGGGGGAAAGTTCAACATTGTGTGTAATTGTGGACATCATGTAAGGGTGGGGGACAAAAGGATACAACTCCGTCAAAGTCTTCCCCACACCAGTGGAGTAGCTGTAGGAATCTAGTCTTGTATTTTCCACTAGTTTGGCTTTCTCCGATCAAAGAGGAGTAGGTGGCAAAGATCACACCTTTCCTTACACTGCCATTGTGTTTAGCAGAGATCTTGCCATATTTGAACTGTAGATAAAGACAAAAGAATCACAACAACGTGTGAACATCACCTGGAAATGTGCAGTTTAGAATTCTAACTAGAACTGTGTTATTGGCTGAGCAACACATCATCACCTTATTGAGTGAATGGACCAGAATGCTCTTGGCTCCTATATCCCTTAGATCCCTTTCGGCATCATACTTCAAATCGTTGGAAACGCTAAACCTACAGGGGGGGGGATGAAACACAGAGCCACGTTCATATTCACCACGGTGTACTTCGAGGTGGGCGGGTGGTGTGTGTGTGTGGGCGGCGCATGCTACGTTTACCAAAGAGATCTTTTTCTGCCCAGAAGATAATTATCATAGATGATGCCGGCGATTGTACGGCCTTTCCCCACACCGGCGCCATCGCCTATGAGATAGGCTGCTCGATCACCGTTTGGGAGCAGGGTCTCGTGTTGCTGCGAAGTACAGCGGCAAGACTTCAGGACCCAATACATGTACTTTAGTCTTCAGGTCACATAGGTCTGCATGGGCAGGCCCGTCGGGGCGTTTACCTGTGCAGCGTACGTGATGGCTTCCAGCTGCAGAGCGGACAGGCAGCCTCGGTCGATGGTCTCCTCTGGAATGGACAGGCCATACCACACCTCGGGGGGGCTGACACTGGACAAGGAGCTGGTCTCCACCACAGGGTCTGGATGGCGCGAGCCGATCTTCACTGGGAAGGCAAGAGATCAGACAGTTCTAGTGTCTGACAATAGAGTGATCTGTTCAGGCTGGCTTCCCCATTGGCTTACCCTGGTTTCAATTTACCTCTGGTTTTATTATGCGATTACAGTTTTTGTGTTTGAACTTTGTTGTACAGTGTCCTTGGGTGTCTTGAAAGGTGCTTGGAAATGTATTTTATTCTAAACAGCTTTTACATGAATCTAGTATATTAGAAATCGCTGCATGGTGCTGCCATGCAGAGATAGATTAGCCTACATGCAGAGTTAGGTTGTGTGCTCGAGCAGCCAACTGTGACTGTGATGAAGGGCCACATGCAGAATACAGAGCATAAAGACAACGCCGGTCGGGCCAGTCCTTACATTTCATGGGCATGTATTCCGCGTACGTCTCTGCGTGACCCAACTCATCATCTTCCTCCTCCTCGGGATCATCTTCCTCCTTCATCCCAGGGCGTTTCTATACATGAAGATGAACGATGGGGCTTTTAAACATAGTAATATAAAAAATAAACTGCATGCATAGCATAGGCCAATCTCCACAACAGAGGATATTCATTTAGAGCTCCAAGACTTCCAAAAAATAAAATCATATTTTTGATATACTAACCCAAGTCAACATTCCCGACCCATCACACCCACAATCTCACGTCACACTCACCAGAGAATGTGAGAAGTTGGGCAATTTCAAGTCATCATTGACCCAGTTCCTGGCAGCATCTTTACTGAATGTTTCCTTCTTTATACCATTGTTCAGCTCCACTGTAAACAAAGTTTATAATACAATAACATTTTTAAAAACAGCTAAATTGCCACGTCAGCATCACAGTTCCCATATGGGAGCAGAATTCCAACTTGGATCATGTTTTGATTTGACTAATTAGCATGCAGAGGGAACCTCATTAGTAGGCATTCACAGTCCACTAGCGTAATGATAGCTCTGCATGTTAACCTGCATATTCTCTGCCCTCTGTAGAACGTCGATGGAAAGTCACCTCCCTGCGCTGTAAAACATGAACATACCAGGCATTGTAGCTGTTGCTGTAGCAACTGGTTGAGCAATATCAGGCGGAGGCTTCAGTTTCATGAGCTCCATTAGACTGTTGTTCTTCAGACCAGCCGTCTTCAGACCACTGGTACGAAGAAGGTCTTTTAGCTGAATCTGAAGTAGGAAAGCAAACCGTGTCATCACAAACCACTGTTGCCATAGAAGTCACTTCCACATTATAGGACCTTAACTCGAAAAGAATATGTACAGTAGAGAATAACATTAATTTTAGATCCCGTTTGCTTTGTGACACGAAGTACACACATGATGTTTGTCTATTTAAAAGAAAATGTTTCAAGTCAAGAAAGTCTCGGTTTGTCGTGCATTTGTTGAAGTTTAAGACTGTGAAAATATGTAATTAGTGAGACTACAAACCCTGTGTCACGTAAGTGTCATGACATTTCCGCGCCACAATCCTCAAGCCGAAGAAAGCAAACAAGCTAGTTTTGGTAAAGTGTGTTGTGCGAGACTGAGCGGCTACACACAAAACTACAAACCGCAACATTCTTGCCTTGAACAATTCTCTTTTAAATAGACACTACTTCATGTCACAATTCAAACGGGATCTAAAAATTTGCTTATTCTCGCTGTTGACTACCGTAGATATTTTTTCCCCAAACAAAGGTCCCATAATGCGGAATCGCAGAAGTGACTTTGGCTCTACATTTTCATCGCAACGTTCCCATTTCCCGATACGTGACATCCATATGTTCAACATGCCCACCTGTCCTCTGTTGGAAGGCACAACTGTGGACGGCGAGGAAGGAATGCTCATCACAGGGGGGCTCATGGTGGTTCCTCGCAGAGATGAGGTGACATGCACCACCTTGGTTACGGTTATGGTGTGCTTGATGGCGTTTGTTGCTGGTTGCTTGGTCACTACAGTTCCTAGTGGCGGCAACTGATTCAGTTGGTTTAAGACAAACGTGGTAGTCGACGGCTGTGGTTTGCGCTGTCAGAGGGAGAACATTACACAAAATTATTATATATATATAAATAAATAAGAGCAGACAGATAGATAGATAGATATCAGCATGCACAAAACAATGGCAATTTTTTTTCCCCCCACTCATCACAAGAGCCTCCTCTACAAGACAACACAAAACTCACAAGTGTACCATTTCTCTAACACAGTTTCAAATACAGTATTTTTGAGCTGTCCTGCCTTATGCCCTTACCCTGATAGTAACTATGGGAAGTGGAGCTGCTGTCTCAGCCCGTGTAGATCCAAACGGCTCTGCCCCATGGCCTGCCTCCAGGGAATTGACGGAGATGGTCTAAAAGAGGTAAATGAACATGCCCGTTAACATTATGGTCATCTTTAGAATCACATTTAGTAGCCTTTACAAGAGATTTGGTGAAGTGTTTTAGACAACAATGACGTGTGGAGCCACGGTGTGATCACTATACCTGCTGGGACGAGTAGGGTTGTGTAACATCCTGAGAATCAATGTCAAAGTCATCATTTGGGCAAATGCCACTCTCACTTAGAGCCGCCAGTAGCAAATCCTGCCCAGGATCCATCTAGAAGATATTGACACTCATATTAACATGGTTATAAGAATGTGGTAATCATGTATAAAAACAACGGCAGCTCCGGTATTTACTTGCTGTGAAACATAAAATGTCAATTGACTAAATGTGTTTTTAAGATTCCCAATGAGCAACATGCAAATATCTGTTTTTCATCTCTATTAAAATATGGATGCAACATACAGCACACAGGTAGAAGAATGCCTCCCTAAGCAAACATTACATCAAGTATATAGTTTATACACTTGCACATACTATAATAACGTATTTAACATAATTGCAAATATATTGCAAGTCAAGTAACTGTAGCATATGGCATGCATCTATGTCCTATACAACAATCTAAATGGTATGGCAATACAACGGTATTACGGTACCCTCATCAAACGCATGTTAATGGCTGCGTTACATCCATTAGAAATATAGCCAGTGTGGTACTGTACTAGCATCCAACGGCTTACGTCAATTTTTGTTCACAAGACTATATTTACATCTCACAGCATACAACGAGGTAAGGACTTCTTCCGAATCAGCAACCCAAACCAAGACACGTGTTTGGAGACGACTGCCTTGCTCTGTTTAACTTCCTGGTCCGCCTGACTCATGTAGTTTCCCTATGTATTTGATAGCATAGCAGAAAGCTAATGGTTCAATTCAACCGCACCGGCGTAAGAGAGATGATCACTTATAATCATTAACTAACCAAACACAATAAATGATACACAAGATGAGTTCCAGTTGTCACAATAGCTTGTATGTAATTTAGCTACATTTGCAAGAAAATAGTATTGAAACGTACAGTATACGACAATGGCACGGCAGGGAAGTTTCCGTACGGTATTTCTCACTCGCATTTAGCTAACCACAAACCCGCGTCCTTGGCAAAACGGTCACCTGCCCACACAATGCCCAACATGTGGTTACTTCTTCACACAAGAACATTACTACACCGTACTAGCTAAACCCACAGTTTCACGAAAGGCAAAAAAAATAAAAAATAAACTGTTTTTTTTTATTTTATTGTATTAGCATCCCACACACAGGCTATTAACTTTATGCTAGCTAAGGTTTACCTGACAACTTATGTAGACATTGGTTAACAATGTGTAGGATACCGTTACTCAACAACTATAATTCTTTAAGACTGGCATCAAGACCAGCTGAAGAATTATGTAAATAGAAGTTTTGAGCTTCCTCTATTTCTTCGACCTTTACGTACCGGTTGCCTAGTTGCCCTATATTATTATACTAGCTAGCTCCCGTAGCTAATTACACAACGTATTGTTTTGATGTGGTTGACAATGCTCGGTCACACGCACAGTGTCACCGTACTGTGAGCTAGCGTTATTAGCCTGCTGTATCAGACACAAGTCACTAACGTCAACCAACTTACATTCTCCTTGGATATAAGCAACAAACTATCACTTCAAAGCGTCATTTCAACATATAAACGAATGGGTTTTCAAATTAATAATTCAGCCACAATCAGCGACTCACTTGACAGTTAAGGCCGCTGTCAACGCAGTCGGCTGCACTAGTTAACGTAGCAACACGGGGCTTGTTGTCCTCTTCGCTCCGCCGACCGTAACTACCTCACGCCATCTTTTATCAAACGCTTAGTCGCATGTTGGTCACGTGACGTCGAGCCAGCCAGCTGCAGTCTTCTCGATCAAAATTCTTGCCCGTTGTTGCTGAGAATAGGTCTCCAAATAGCGGTCGCTGGCGTTCAGACGAAAACAAGCCAACAATGACAACGTATATGTCATTTCGGTCACATAAACATTAACGGCAAACATAGCAGAGACGGCGAGCTAATTCAATAGTCACGTGACCTCATAAGAGCTTTGTCGGAAGTGACGACACACAAAAAATAGACAACTTTCTTCTTCTATGCTGTCTTGGGTTACTAATAACTACATGATATGAACTACTGCCAACCACTGATCCCACCATTAATAAGGTCCATGACTCTACAAAGTGAGTACCACGTTTTATGGATACCCTTAATTTATATATATAGATATATATATATCAGTATATATATATTGATTGTATTGTTTTGCTGATGTATGTATGTAAATAGTATATATAGCCTATAAAAATGGAACATGTATTAATTTATAGTCATATTTCATACAAACCAATCAATGGTATATTTCCATGATTCACAAGACCGTGTAGAATAGAATAGAATAGTTTCCAAATCTATTATAATTACAATATGTGTGTCATGTACTGATTACCAACTGTGCACATGTACTCACTGCACAGGCTATAGATCTTCAAGTAACCCCCACCCACCCTGCCCCAGGCAGCATAATGAATAGCCTACACACTGGACCAGGTGAGAATGTTCTGGGGTCAAAAATACCTACATAATGCAAAACTCATACCCGACCACTATCAGGTTTCTATACGAATGATCCAGTGAGAAAGTCAATGAGATATTAATATGCAATTAATTTGTGGCGTGATACTTGTTAGCATGCCTCTGCAGCCACTGAACAAAGATTACCTATAATATTGCATTAGTCATATTATGTACATGAGGATGGATTTAGTGCAAAGGTTTGTTTCTGATGTCCCATTACAGATCCTAAGATCTGTTGTCAGAAACTTGTCTGAGGCAAATGAGGAGAGAGAAGATAAATAGATTGTGGTTTTAAAAATAGCCAAATACCCTACAGCTAAGGTGCCCTACTCTATGGTGAGGATTCACTTCAAGGTCAAATTCAATATATTATTTCATTAATATTCTATTCACATAAGTCATTTATTTTCAATATTTTTGTCCAGATTTAATCTACTTGCTATAAATGTTCTATCTGCCTCATGCATTTATGACTATAAACGTAATCAATACATACAGTTGTGAGCAACAAAAGGCTGTTTGAATGCTAAAGTTATAATATCTGAGAATTGGACACAATCGCCACCAGGGGGCGCATTCTTTCTCCCCATGTAACATGGCGGAGAGCCGATGTAGGAGCTACGTTTGAGGACTTTTAAAAACACGTATTGTGGGACCCGCGGGTGGGCATGACAATTTGTTAGCTAGACAACGACATTGGACATATAACTATATGAAATGGAAAAGACACATCGATGATCCGGCAGCCCGCTCGATTCTTTCGCTGGACGAGAGATTACAGTACAGTAGCTAGGAACCACGAAAAACAGCAAGAACCACACAAAACAAGTCGGACATGAACGTGGTAAGTTTACATGGTAATGGCCTCGTTTGAGTGGAACCAACAAATATATTCGTAAGAACATCTGTGTGAGAGAGATTGTCGGGTCCACGGAACATTAATCTATACTAGACGTTAATTAATACTATTTTCGAGTCCACTTTTGCAGAACTGTGCCTGATATGATTGCTGGCCTGAGGATTGATCGTTTCCTAGCGTGTATGTTGTCAGTCATCGAGGAAACAACAACATATGCTCCTGTATCAATATCTTTAGAGGAGTGAGCCTTTTGTAAATGGCTCTATGCGGCGTATTTCATTCATTTCAATGCATCCATTTTTAGCGACATAGTTTATCTGGTATGAAGGATTTTCATTGTTGGTCATGTATCTGCCATCGAAGTGCTTACCAACTCAAGACTGCATAGGCCTTAGTTTAATTTAGACCTGATGATGGTCTATTGTGCCCCACCCATACTTGTGGTTAGCACGTTGGGTGTGTTACTGTACAGCACTACCGTACAGCAGACACTTTTTGGAAGAATTGATCTTGGAATACCGTAGATCACCATCTTGCTGCTCCAAAATGTCTTGCCCAGTTATGTCCATGTTTTTATTTAGACATGTATTTATTTTATTAGTATTATTATTGATAATAATTAAAGGTTATAATAATATAATTCTAAATATTATTAATAGCCTATTTGGATGGATGGATTGATCTATAGATAGACAATGGGCTATATAAAAACATTTAGACTAAATTGAACATTAACAGTGTTATCAATATAATTGGTTAATTAGTTTGTATTTAGTATTGTTTAGATTAATTAAAGGATTATTACTAATTAAAAAATAATTTGGATAACACAAATAGCTGTTAATGTTGAATTGAGGCTAGTTAATACATTATTTAATATAACATGAAGGTGAAGCTGTATTTTGATAGCCCCAAAGCAGAATAAAAATAAATAAATAATAACAACATTATGTTACTGGAAAACCAAAACTTATATTTTGGAGTCATCAGATACCAGAAATCACACAGACCTCACATTATTGCGTTTCCTACAAACAAAACTTGATGCCTTATACATTGTATAGATATAGAGTTTCAAACTTCTTTTGTTATGTTTGTAATTTGTGAGGGACATTTTTATGAGCAAATGAAGGTCCTTTTAATCTGTAGATTATTCAGTTTGATCAAATGCATCACTAATTTAATAAATCAGAGGTCACTAATTCAGGCTTTGCACTGGTCATGGAATTTCTGGAATATTGTGTAATTAGCGGTACCGATGAGAAATTAAATTTCTCATAATAACCCCAGTTTTTCAGTTTATTATAGGTAATGTAAAATCATCTTTTTAATCAGTGGAAGTCAGGGAATTTGACAGAGTTGGGAACCCTGCTAATTATAAAGTTATTTTGACTGAGGTGGTCTTTTGTATGACAGATTGTAGACTATACTTGACTTAATCAATATTAGATTGAGTCATCCAAGTTGGACAATGGACTAATCAGTCTTTTCTTCTCTGCATTCACAGGAAATTGTACGCAACAACCATTCCATCACCCTCTTAAACTGTAAATCCAAATCCCCAGTTCATGATGAGATGATGATCAAACTTAGACAAGAAGGAAGATGCTCTCTACAAAGTGACGCACAGAGGCAGGATGAGGGTAGGTATTTCTTCTTGTTTGTTTCCTCTTGTAGTATCAGTGTTGAAGTCAAAACCACAATGTTTTTTAATGCTTTATCTATCATTTGATATTTTAATCTGAGGTGTTTTTGGATACAAACTTTAAGCTGTACTACAGGAATGTGAACCTTATTTATAGTAATTCTCCTTCCTCATTTGACCCAGGCAGGAGATCAAATCCAGGAAGTTTAAACAAGATACAAGACTCTGAGTTCACAGAGAAGAGGAGTAGCTACAGTCAGTGTTCGCCATGTTGGCCGGACGAGCACGCCTCCCCTCAGATCCATTTCTCTCAGACGTATCTTCTTTCCCCGGCCGACGGCTCTCTGGCGTACTGCAAAGGCAGATCTGCCGAGCCGCTCCACACCAAGAACTGCGGCACCCGCAACGTACGCCACAAGAGAGGCGTCCGGCACAAGGTCAAAGGGAATAAGTCCACGCTGAAAGGGTAATAGTTTAGTTTACTTCATTTTCATCTGCCATTCATTTATTCTTAAAAACATACTTCCAATGTGTCTAAAACACTCAGCACCTACTGGTCGTTTGTATTCTCACATCTGTTTTATTGTATTATCAATTTAATTTGCAGAATTAAATTGTTATTAATTTAATGAATGTTTATGTTTTGGATTAATATACCTTATTTTATATTAACCTAAAATTAAGTAAAATCATTCAACCACATACCTCAGTAATTTGCAAACTTGCTGCCAGTCAGGAAAGAGATTGGCTTTGTGGACACATTAGAATTATATTTATGCATAACAATGAACGTCAATGGTAGGCATTATACTGAGATGCTGGTAACGCACGCACAAGAGATGTATTTATGGTAAACAACTGCGTGAGGGACCTGCACAGTCAAAGCGTCAACACACGTTCACTATTCCTTTACCCTGCACTCACACCGCCAGCTACACTCAGCAACAAAGCAACAGACCTCCATTCATTTCAATGAGCGCCGGGCGACAGTGAGCGGCAAAGCGGCCAGCTGTTAGCAGCCGGCGACTTGGCGACTGGGGAAAGTCGACCGACATCGAACTTTATTCTAATTTTCAGTGACGCGGTGTAGCGACTAAACAATCAGAGAGCGGATGTGTCGGTGACGCCCCTCCCTCTTCTTGGCGATCCAAAATGGAGGAGAAACTGTGTGTCGTTTACCGGGACATATATTTCTACGTTTATCTACAATTTACCTAGTTTGTTCATGAGATTGTTTAGCCCGTGCATGTAGCAAGGCAGACACATTAATGGACCTCTTTGAGTGACAGGGCAGACACACCCACCAGCGACAGAGCTAATACCCCACCAGCGACGGCTACAAAGCGCCCTGGCTACAACCAGCTACAAAATCGCTGGCGGGTGTGAGTGTAGGCTTAGTTTTAGGGTCTAATAGGATGTTTTTGCTGATTTTTATGATTTGATATAATTTAACAAATGTAATACAGTGCCCATACGTGTTTAAAAATACAACACTTTACGACAGAAGATGTAAAGAATTTCAGTTGAAAGACCTTGAATGTTCCTTGTTCCTCTTATGAACACTGTGATATTCTAATGTCATAATGAATAAATATCACATTGATGTTGCCTGTTCTCTTTTCAGTGCAGAAAGTAAGAATTCTCAAAACCACAAAGTTACTGACTACTATCCCATAAGACGAAGTTCAAGAAAATGTAAAGCAGAGCTCAAGGTAAAATAAAGTTAAATTGTTGTGACCGTTTGCGTCAAGCAGTTTAACATTGTTTGGACAGTGGAAGTCAACATCATTTAACATAGATGGAACTCCATCTGTGACCAACTGGCACTTGATTTCAGCGGGTTTGGGATTGATTTTAAGTGTACTCCATCATTTATTGTTAAATCTTACACTGTTTTGTGAGGTGGAACTCATCTGCTATATGCAGTAATATGTAATGCTGACCCATTTTGTAATGTATTACTAGGGTGAACAAAAGAAGCACATTGACGAGCTCATCACAAATGGTATAGAGGAAGGGTTGGAGGTACGTCCAGTGATCTGTTATCTGCTCACATTTACATCTGCTGTGACAAATGCGTTGCTACTTCTACAGCGTTTCCGAAGCGTTTTGCATGCCATGCTTACAAGTGAGTTTCCCTGTGATATCTGTATAAATTAGGAGCAAATTACTACAATGAATTACGTAATTAATTTCCTAACTACTGTAAGCAGTATATGCATAATTTTCAAAGTCCTTACATTGTTTTTCAAGAGCACAACACAGCAGTATAACATTATTTCCTCTACTCTAAATCTTTGTTTTGGTTGTGCATTTAAGTTGTGCATTTAAGTTCTAATGGAGTGGTTTGCAAACTACTATTACCTACAGTTTATATCCCAGAGACAAATGCTATTAACAACTTATTTTTGCTATACCAGTGTAGTATATTATTCCGTATAACAAACTGATATTTATTTATAACACAATTGAAGTGTGTAAAGATAACTAAGATATGACCACGGTTGTGTTGACTGAGGCAAAGTCATCCTAACATCTCTTTCTTCTGTTGTGTTTAAAGGTGCAGCACATTGAAGGAAAGGGAAGAGGTGTGTTTGCCACGCGATGTTTCCAGAAAGGCGAATACGTTGTGGAATACCACGGAGATCTCCTGCAGATTACAGACGCCAAACAGAGGGAGGCCGAATACGCTCAGAACCCTGCCACCGGCTGCTACATGTACTACTTTCAGTACCTCAGCAAAACATTCTGGTATGGGGCGTGGTTGCTACAGCAGTGACAGTAGCCATCTTGTTACATTTTAAAGTGGTTTAAAAAAGTAATATATGGCAGGCCTTTCTCTAGATACGTGTGCTGCTTTTATTTCAATATTTTACAATAACAAAGTAATTGATGGTGTCTGAATCATCGTTGAAGGCTTGTTTGGACAAATGGCACTGTTTTCTGCTGTGATGTTAGCTTCACATTTTAGTTGTTGCGATAACTTTAAGCTCTCTCAAAGTTAACAGACGTTAACTGTGTTCCCGTTGTTTTTAGCGTGGACGCCACGAAAGAAACGGGCCGAATGGGGCGGTTGCTGAACCACAGCAAAAGCGGCAACTGCCATACCAAACTCCACGACATCGGTGGCATACCTCACCTCATCCTCGTGGCGTCGCGGGACATCGACGGGGGCGAGGAATTGCTCTACGATTACGGGGACCGCAGTAAAGCCTCGATTGCAGCTCACCCGTGGCTTAAATATTGATCAGCCTCTTTAGGAAAAGGGGGAAACTGTTACTAGTGTCTCCCGTTAGCTAGTGTACAAAAGAGCGCCTTAGCAACGGAATGTGTACGCTATATTCCAGAGGTGTGAGTGGGATTTCTTTATTTTTTGTAAATGCATGAAGATTGGTGTTGCTGGTGTCTTAAGGACTTGAATAGGCCTACACAGTGCCAGGCATAAGCATTTGCGGCTGTAACACAATGAGAATGTGCTCCTAGGGTTAATCCTTATGCAAGGCAGGGTCAATGAGGTCCAACTGCTTTTATTTACATGTAAATATGAAATATGGTAGGGTTTGTTTTTCTTGCAGTACATTTATTTTCTATATTTTGTATTAGACCAATGATTCCACAGCATGTGGGTGGTAGTATTCTGCATTTTTATACAGTTTATTTCCAAATCAGTTGTTAGTGATTTAGCAATAATTGTATGTATGGCCTTAGTGCTAGTGAAACAAGAATAGGAATAATGAAATGCAATGTGCAAGCCCTTTTTTTTTAAAGGTTCTGTTATACTGGAATGTAATTCCAACTTATTTTATTTTGTAAGTGTTTTTTATGTATTACCAATAACACTGTACAACATGACGTTATTTAACAGTAGAACCACCAAAAATACATTTTTACTTGATCTAGATTTGCTAGATGCTTAAATTTTTTTCTCTCTATCAGGCTACAGTATACACAAATATACAGTCTATACACAGGACATTTTCATTATCTTCATTTAATTTAACTTTTTATTTAGTTAAAGGTGCAGCCAGAGGCTTTGGTGAGTTGAACAAGAGTAACGCAAACTGCTCTCTACTGTACATCATCTCTAACCAATCAACTGAAAACATCTAATCATTATTAATCACCATTGTTTCTTCTCACCTTTTAAGTGAAGGTACGTGGTTGAAGCGTCATAAGTCTGCTATAATCACGCCCATATAGGACTAGTGCTCCCGTGTTCAGCGCATTTCATTTAATGTACTTTGCAATAGTTTAAGGCCACTTTGCAAAATTGTGTTTAATACTATTTATATGAGCAGTGTTACTTTGCTTGGAAACACTATAAAATTAGAATAAATATTACAAAAAACGAATTAAAATCTACGTGATTTTCTTGTGTTTTCCAAACTTCTGGTCGATACTGACATTCTATGTCAAAACTGTTGTTTAGCAATTAAAGCCAGTGTGATGGCTTAATAGAATATAAGCCTTGGTGTGTTTGTTGTGAGAAGAGCAAAACGAGATGAAACATCTTTGAGTACAGCAGTTCAATAATTGGCCTCCCTCCTCGGTAGGTTTTAAGGTTAGTGTTATAGACCTACTACATCTACAAAGTGTAGAAACTGCAGTGGATGAAACAATATCACACAAAGTAGCCTGTAAGTAAATCCCAATACAAATGTGCTCGCAGCGCTTTCATAATCAGATGGCTAGTAGTAAACTTTTGGTATTGGTGCAGGCCTACAACAAGCCTTCAACGGCGTCGTGATAGATTTTAACACACGGTTTATTGATAGATTTAGGCAAAAGTTGTGATTCATTTAACAGCCTTTCACAAAAGCATATCTTGAAACTATATGCTATGTACAGTATATCTTTCTCTCTCTCACACACACATGCACACACACAGATGTAGTCCTGCATACATGCATCAGCCATGCAAGCCGCCACCTTACCACCGGGAGCATTCTTGCTCAAGCACACTTCGACACAGTTAGCGGGATTCGAACCAGCGACTTCTCCCTGTCACCCGCTGTAATAACTGCGTCACTATCGCCCCACAAGGTCACAGAAGTAAAAGGAATATGCCTTCAAGAGACTATACATGTGTGGTTGAGGGATATGTGCATGTTCACGCGTTTAAGGGTCGAGCCATTTGCTATAGACTACATTTGTATGTAATATGATTCACGCACGCTCCATTTTAATTAATTTAATGATATTCTACATAATGTAATCCCTTTTTTGATCAATGTCGATCTACTTTTATGTTGACTATTAGTTGTAAGCACTAGGCTGATTGTACTATCTTGTAATTACTTTTTGTCACCACACGAGGGCGAAATCAACTATACGATTGCCTACTTTCACGCATGCCATCTCGCTCTCGCTCTCTCTCTCACTCTCTCTCTCTCTCTCTCTCTCTCTCTCTCTCTCTCTAACTCTAACTCTCAATCTCTACTTCTGCAACACACTGTCTCCTGTCTTTGCGCACTTAGCATCGACCGTCGGTAGTGAGCGTGTGTCTGATCCGTTACTCAGCACAGGTGGAATATGAGAGCGCGCATCTGGACCAAGCGCACGGAGGACCGCTGCCCGCCTCAGGTGATACAGGGAGCGGGGACAGATTACTGACCACCCCCTTCCGTGTTTACAGCCGGTGATAAAATTAGGTTTTCATTAAAGTTAGGTAGGTTATTCTTAGGGATAGTCGAATCACTTTTTCGCATATTAATCACACGAAATGTAGCATAGCCCATATCCTAACCATGACAATTATCCTACTTTTTATATAGGCCAAAACACGAAATTAAGTGGGCTAGTTTATCCCAAAGCTTAAAACTTTACAACTATAATGTTGTCGGCCTACATCTGCTGGTGTACTGTCGGTAGTCTAGTTGGGCGGTCATCGCCTTGCCTTGCGCTTCTTTACAGTTCAGGCGCAATAAGGGTGAGGAATTGTTTTGAAGCTTCTCGGAGTTTAGACAAACTGAGAAACTTAGGGTGCAGTTACGGCAGAGCAAAGGTCTGCATTGCATGAAGGATTTAGTAGGCGTAATCGGTAGGAATAGAAAATATATACAGTAGTATTGTGGCTTTCAACCCCTCTCAAGATGCTTTTTATTCGAAGTGCTTAGTTAGGCATTTCCTTAAGATATTTAGCTGGTGTGATGTGAGGCGAGTGTCTGAGATGGAAGGGTGTCGCGGCTGACTTCTGCTTGATTATCTTTCTTTCAAGGGTTCACACCGGTGGGTATAAGTGGGAGGGTGTGTGTGTGCGTGTGTGTGTGTGCGTGTGTGTGTGTGTGTAGGGGGTGGCTTGCGACTGTGGATACTGAGGTTTCACCTTCCTAGTTGTTGCTTTATTACATTGTGTAAAGAGAACACAACGTTAGATCAGACACACTCACACACACGCACACGCACATGCACACGCACGCACACACACACACACACACACACACACTGAAATAGAAATAATCTTATATTGCTTGCGCTTGTGTCAGAAAGAGACAGATGGAGAGGTGTGGTTGAGGGATATATGTGCGAGTGTTCACGCGTGTGAATCGAGACATTTGCAAATGTCTAATAACACAAAGAGATCTTTGTTAATAAAACATAAATTCCTTTACAAAGTATACTGAGTAAACCTGTTTACTTAAAACTGTAAAACTGTTTCTCTGTGAAATGTAAGTGCAACCTAAAATTGGATAAAGCAGCTCCTACCCAAATTGAAATACAAATAAATTGTATGGTCATCTTAAACGTGCTAATATAAACGATTCCATCTACTGTCCATTAGAGTCTTCATTGTCTGGTGTTGGATGCTGTTGTCTGACATTTCAGCAGCTAAATTACAATTGGTATTTTGATTCTTTTGAAATATAGCAGTTTATTCTTTATATTGTTAGGAATAATAAAACATATTATGTTATCAGTGTGTCATAGTATAATTCTTTAAATATTAGTAGATTCTCCTTTTTAAATTTCAGTAAATCACATTGATGTTATATTGTTGGTGACTTTGGACAATTGTTTTATAATGTAATCTTTGTGCTATGGCAGGTGGTATTTATGAGTGTACATACAGTGTGTGTGTGCTTATGTGTTTTCAGGCAATCTCCATGTCCATGTGTGTGCATGAAGTGTTTGTGTAGCTCTGTTTATCTGCACGTGTGTGTGTGTGTTTTCATGGAGAAAATGCATCTCTGAATACTTTATGTTTGCTTATGTTAGATATCAGCTATCATGTACCTTATACACTGTACATAATAATTATATAAGTATTTTAATACAGGCTAGTATCAGAATACATCAAAGTAACGTATAAATTGTGCTACTACTAACAATTATGTGTAAACTAAACAAAAAATGCAATTTTAGTCATATAAAAATGTTTTTAATTTCTGAAAATCATCTTGTGACCCCCTCATCTGTGTCTTGTGACCCCCCGGGGGGTCCCAGCCTCCAGTTTGAGGACCACTGAATTGTAATAACGTTTAAATGAAAATCTGAACACATTTCCTTATCACTACAGTGTGATGGGTTGATACAATTATGAAAGGTGTGTGTGCGTGTATGTGTGCGTTGTGTGTTGTGTGTTCCAGTTTCATTTCATGTCATCCAAACTTGCTCCCCGTTATCGAGCAGGATGGCACCCTTATTGTGATTGGCCATGCATGATCAATTAAGAACTCACACCTCATTATCTTCACACACACGCACACACTCACACCACATGTGTATTCATAGGCAGCCACATTCTTCTGTAGCCATGTATGCAGCAGGCTATACTTTGCGGGCATGGAGAAGTCCCTTGACACTGACGGAGAATATGAAGGAGCAGGCCTTACTCATAGATTTGAACCGGTATCAGGTTTCAAGGCTGTTATAGGGAGAGAAGAAATTCACTCCTGCAGCAAGTGTGAGGGCATTTGGGTGCGCTGGAATGAGAATCCTCATAAGAAAGATTTAGCTGATGCTTGAATACCTGCCAAGCTAGCAGGTGGATTATAACTAGCAGCCTCAACTAAGACAAACACGTGAGTGTGTGCGTGTGCATTGTCCGACCACATGCTTTCAGTTGTAATCCAAACGCTATGTTGTACAACAAAGCATTTTGTTTTAAAAGGCACCAATTTGTTGATTTGCATTTTGAGACAATCTAGTAAAACTGACAACTGTATAGCTGATGGTCTAATTTTCTCATGTCGGATACATAGCTGCATTACAAAAAACATACAGACATATTGGGAAGTAGTGGAACACCTCTTGATGTTATGGATTTGATGGTGATTAGATGCAAAACGTATTTCCCCTACATGCTGTATATCCTGCTCGATACGGAGGCTAAAGTAAAATTGTTTTAATCATAGTTTATACCTGATTTTAAAAGTAGAATCCGTTAAAGATAATAGCTAGTAAACAGTGGATGTTCTGATGGTTGCTTGGTGTGTTTGAATTTGACCTAAATAGAAGAGGTCTGGAGAGGTCAGAGACCTAACTCTAAAAATAATGTGCTCCTAATGAAATCCTGTACGCTAGTAGGCTTGAAATGATGCAATCATCTTAACACAGGAGAGGGCCAGTGTGTTCAGGAGCAGTCAAACAGACTGAGCTTGGTTTGGTTTTGGGTCTGTACACAAATGCCTTCAGCAATTTTACCCGCTTAACACCTAATAGGGGCTAGCTAGCCAGCTGTACAAAGAAGTGCGGACTTGAGAAACAGCTGCAGCCAATGTAGGACTCATCCCTCATAGTCTCAGCCTCTTCTGTCTATTACGGTAGCACTACGTCTGATAAATAGACTCCCGTGAGATCTACAACACTTTCAGGAAGTGGGGTTGTAGATTTCTACTGGCTGTTGTCACTCACGACTGTAAATGTAATTCCGGCATGATGCTATAGTGCAGTTCCTTATTTACTCATTTCAGTCTATTCATTTATTTAAAGCAGCCTATGAGATGTACAAGATGTACAAACAGCCGTACCCGTGTCATTTTGTTTACCAGCTAATGCCTAAGACCGATTTGGTCTTTGAGTGATGTAGTTGGTCGTAGTGCATGCCAATCAAAATACCTGTCCTGTCAAGTGGGCGGATCTTGGCACATTTAGCCGGCGCTGTGTCCCAGACCTTTTGCAAGTAAAAGCTGGCTATGCGAGACTATCCCTCATATAGTGCAAGTTTATTCTACAGTATATTTCTCAATACTTTTTCTTTGAGGTGGTGCTACACAACAGCTGTAATGCAGCAGGCTTGTAAAAAAAATGTCTCTTTAGGTTGTGTGACAGAGATAAGGTTTACTGGCCTTAAGGAAATTGTTTACAGAATCATGAAACTTATAAAAGACAGTTCACTTGTCATGTAAGCATAAAGGAACAAGCCTGGTTTGTGTTTGCAGCTGCAGCTTTGTGAGAAAATAGCTTCAACTTGAAGAATTTTTAGTATTCCTTGAGTGTGTGACAGCTATAAAGTGATGTCGCTGCTAAAGAACAAGTAGCTTCTCAACCTAGAGACAATAGGGAGTTAGGCGTATGAAGCTGTGTCTTTCTAGATATTTTACTTAACAGAATCATTCTCAAGTGAAGTCACCCATCACGTGGTGGAAAAGCTTGCTGATCCTAATGTATGATCAATTGTACTGTGAACAGCCTATGGATTGTCGCACAGCTTTTGCAAGCAATGCCATACTTATGTTTTTTTCCACATTAATCCACTTTGCCCAGAATATCTGCTATTGCACCTCCATAAAAGTGAACGTCTTACAAGCTGGTTTCAACTGTGGGTTTGGGTAACACATTACATTGCTCTCTCAAGACTTTTACTTTTGATTAGGTACAATAGTCTTTTCTTACATGGGCTATAAATCCTTCTTCAGGCTTTTCTGCCTGCAAAAACGGTGTGGCGTAACCACCATGGCATAACTAGTCATGGTATCACATATAGGTTCCAAGGCAGGGAAATGTTTTTGACTGACAGCCCAGGAAAAACTTTACATAGCCGATGCAATTTCTCTATTTTGACTGTTGCTGCTGTCAGTACGTATTAGTGTATGTTACATGCTGCTGCATTGCATTGTACCTTTGTGTGCTCTGTGAGTGTGTGTGTGTGTGTATTTGTTTAAGTGCCTGTGTCAGGTTTGACAGAAGTTAAACCGTGGAGTAAGAGCGGATGGCAATGGTTTTGTTTCCTGGCTCTAACAGGGGTTGTGACTGCTGAGCTAAACTGACAGGGGTTCTGTGTTGTGTTTCTGTTTCGTACTGTCAGTGCAAAATAGAGACAAAAACATGATGTTTCCACCCCAGATTTGGCCCCATGAACATCTCAAGACTTGTTTCTGTTGAATATGTGACAGGGTCATGTCACTGTAAGACAATTTTGTGTTTTGTAAATAGCCTAATAATATATATTTTTATTTAGATAAGCTATCTGTAGTCAAAATGGGATGTAAAGTAATAATTTATATTATTATAATAAATATAATAAAAATATTATATTAGTCTTTTTTTCATATATATATGTATACA
>JAODUH010000004.1:281825-291869 GCA_027564835.1 Typhlichthys subterraneus | reverse complement strand
CATCATCTCAGTTAGCCTGGTGAGACCATCATCATCTCAGTTAGCCTGGTGAGACAACATCATCTCAGTTAGCCTGGTGAGACCATCATCATCTCAGTTAGCCTGGTGAGACCATCATCATCTCAGTTAGCCTGGTGAGACAACATCATCTCAGTTAGCCTGGTGAGACCATCATCATCTCAGTTAGCCTGGTGAGACTGGTCACCACGATGTTATTGTGCACGCAACAGCTAGGGTAAAGTGCAAAATGGACATCAGCCACGTTGATATGTATTTATATGAAAAGGTTTGATATTGTAGCGTAAAGGTAAAGTTAGTCATTCTCGAACACTTGCTAACTTTCAAACAAAAACGCCTCTCCCTTCAATGCCATATGGGTGCTTCTTCAGAAGCTCCACCCCGCACATTGGACACGCATTGCGAAGGCTAGGATATTGTTGTTGTGTGTTGGTATGCACCACTGTGTTTGTGTTCCTATTTACGGAGCCAGGGCTGTGTAGGAGTACCAGATTGTTTTTTCAACACCGCTGCGCTTACAACAAGAATGCCGCTCGGCTTCGCAATGCGCTTCAGTGTGTGGAGCTTCTGAGGGAGTTTGTTTTGAGCTTAGCAAAGCTTTCTGGAAAACAACTAACGGCCAGGCTACATCCATCTTGTCATCACATGCAGTCATCCAGTGGTGTTGTGTCCCGTGTGCGACAGGCGAAGCTGGACTCGCTGGTCGGCGACCACCAGCGCTCGCTGGAGGAGCTGCGGGCCTCCCTGTGCAGAGACCACTCTACGTCTACGGACCAGGAGCTGGACCCGCAGGAGCTGAGGACCTCCCTGGAGAGCGCCAGGATGGAGCACCAGCTGGAGGTGGAGAACCTAAAGGCCAGACACAAGATCGAGGCAGCCATCTTGACTAAGGAGCGCGAGGACCTGGCGACTCGGCTCCAGGACGCCCAGGGTCAGCAGGCGGCCCAGCGCGGCCCGGCGTGGAGGGCTCAGGCCGGGGACGGCAGCGCCGCCAGGCAGGCCCTGGAGCTCCAGCAGGCCACCCAGAGGCTGCAGCGGGCGGACCAGAAGCTGGCGCAGGCCGAGAGCCTCCAGGCGGAGCGCGACCGGTCCAGGGAGGAGCTGCGGCAGAGGCTGGAGCTCTCCGAGAAGAAGATGGCCGACTACCTGGCTCTGCAGAAGGCCCACGCGGAGAGCAGGGCAGAGGTCCGCGACCTGGAGGAGAAGCTGAGGGTGACAGCCAACCGCCTCCAGGCCGCCCAGGCAGACCGCTACACGTCTCCCGACGCAAACGTGAGTGGCCGGGGGCTCGTGGGGTTCCTCCATAGCCTGGCTCTGCCCGACTATTGCTCTCAGCTAAATTGTTTTCGCTGAGATTACAGTCTGGAAACCCTGTTGGCATTAGTGTTTTTACAGCTGGGATGACGTTGAAGTCAAATGTGCTTTAGAAATGGTGGTAGAGCCACAGTAGATGAGGCGATCAAAACAGTTGCAGCAACGCAGGTTTGTTCCAATAGAAATAACTAGAAGTCTACTCCCAGTAAGAGGCAACGATTTTTGCCAGATGCTAGCAATGAGCTACAGCTAAATAGCTTAAGCAATTCTTGCTAAGGTGGCTACTCACTACACAGAGGTACCGGGATAACAGCTAAATAATCTCATTGCTATTTTGAAGTAGCTCCTTTCCTGAATAAATGACGGCGCTTGTGGGTGCACCTTGCTGGATGCTAGCAGCGAACTACAGCAGAATACACAATACAATTTTGAAGTGAATTTCATGAATATTCTGTGTTCTTCAGAGTTATTACATCTTTATCAATACATGCTATACTTCCCTTTGTAGGTGATCGAGGATAATCAACTCTCAGATGAAAAAATGACCTTAAAACAGAATATTGAAGGTAATAACATTTAAGCATTTTCAGCATTTCCAGAATTGTCAAGGTCATAGGCAGCTTTAGTATGCATGTATACCTAATCTTGGTAATGGATATAACCAAGGAATGTGGCTTCGTAAATCACGTTTCATTGATTTTTAATTTTGGGTGAACAAGGGTCAAGTCAATTTACGGTTTCATATTTCCAGAATCAATGGAGAAGCTGGTGAAAAGGGAAAAAGAGGTCTCCACTCTCACGTCACAAGTTGATGTCTTAAAAATGCAGATCACAGGTAAATGACTAATATCGTCATAGCAATAATGACATGATTACCGCCTATTTGTAGCAGGTAATTACAATTGTACTTAACTTCCTTTTTAATTGTTTTCCTGGGGGGAGCTGACTGCCATAGCTAATTATAGCTAAGGGCACACAAAACAACATGCAAAGGTGTTGAAACTGAAACGCAATGAAGCATACTGTATAGTCGGAGCAAGTGTGACAGTTAGTATCCAGCGGCTGTAGTGGAAGCGACGAGCGCCATTTCGGGAGCTCATCCTGCTGTGTTTGTGCACTAAAACAAATATGTTTGACATGCTTATTGTTGTGCCAGCATTGGAGGGGAAGGTTCGCTCACGGGAGAAGAAGGCAGAGGCCCTGTCCAAGGAGAACACCCGTCTGGAAGCCGACCTGGAGTCCATGACCAGAAAGTCCCATGATGCATCAGGGCAGCTGGTCACCATTAGTCAGGAGCTTTTAAAAAAAGAGCGGTAAGGCATCTGTTGGTTGACAGGCCGAGTATCTTTACACAAAAACTCGGCCTGTGTTGCCGACCGCACCCCTTTTATGTGAACGCGCACAAATTTAAACGAAGTTAACTCCGACTCAACAAAGCAACATCTTCACCACAGTCGTAGTATCGTTTAACACCAATGCAGGCAGGCAGAGTTTATCAACCCTGATAACCCCAAGGTAAATCTTAGTAGGTTGAACTCTATTCGTAGAATAGGCCACAGTTTAAAGATATGTGTTTTTAAACACGTTTATCTGACAGGGAGAAGGATTCATTCATTCATATAACGCATATATATAATAATTAAAAATTATGACCTATTGTTTTTTATACAACAGTTAGTTCCAACCAAGTGTTCTGATTAGACGAGAGGTATTCCATGAGTTACTTCACTGGCTGCGTGATAAATGGAAACAGGCAAATGTAGATGACTACATGATACAAACATCAATGTATTGGATGCAAATTAGCTGACCTGCGGTAACGTGAAAACGTATGTAACAAGCTAGCGTAATGTTTATGTGTTGTTTGGCAACAGTCCAGCCACATAGTTGCCGAAACAGAACCAGAGGGACTGTTGATAGAAGTTTAAAACTATGGTTGTGGGACTATTTGTGTTAGCGGAGCCGAGTTAATCATTAAACAAACAAAAAAATAATTTTCTGTTGGAGCTTATTACTTATTATTTACAAATAAATGCGCATGTCGACCTGTTGTTCGCCGGAGATTATCTTTGGCGTGCCTACGACCGGATACAGCCGTGCGGATTATCAGTCTAACGCCCTCCCTCTCGTGTAATTGCTTAAATGATTAAATGTATTATATTTGTGTTACTGCCCCGCCACCTGTGTATAGTTTTTATTAGAGACTCAAGACCCACCTCTTCACAATCCAGCTTGGTACTAGAGACCTCTCCACCTCCTAGCATTCACTCCTATCTTGAGCTTCTTCATCGAATGCCCTTTACTCTTCATCTGCTCTTTAAAAAACTAACTCTCTGAATAAAGCACTTTATTATTAAGCAATGATGGATGATTGCAAAATGTGTGCTCGCCACATTGCTGCAACGTCATGCTTACGTCGGCGAGTACAACACATTTGCACCCGTCAGGCCTGTGTTTTGACCCCTGACCCCCGCCACGCTAGGAGTCTGAACGAGCTGCGGGTGCTGCTGCTGGAGTCCCACCGCCACTCGCGGGACGTGGAGAGGGACCTGGGCCGCGAGGTGCACAAGGCAGAGTGGAAGGTGAAGGAGCAGAAGCTCCAGGAGGACATCCAGACCCTGCGTGAGAAGCTTCTCCTGCTGGTGAGGGGGGGGCAGGGGAATTGGGAGGCCTGTTGAAGAACGTGCTTAGATGCTGTGCTCAGTGATGGGGCCGTGTATGATGTTTTTGCTTGTCTGGTTACAAACAATACAGGATCATTTTATTTCCATTACGGGGATAATCATGACTTTCACACAAGTGTGAATATCTGCATGAGCTGACTTGAAAACGGTGTCTAGCTCCGTCCCCGACTATTGCTATAGTATCAGCTATATTTGTTTTGCTGAGATTATAATCTAGAAACCCTGTTTGCATACGGTGGTAGAGCTAGATGAGGCGATCAAAACAGTTGTAGCAACACAGATTGGTTCAGCGCTGTCCAATAGCTTCACCATGAACCAGAGGTCTGCGCCCAGTAGGAGGCGACTATTAACACTGTTAACACTTCCCAGTGGAGCGTGACCAGACCATAATCACACAGTGAATTTTAGGCCAGTCTAGCTCAAGCTGCTGTCCAATTGTATTGATTTCCTAATTTATTTATTTATTAGCACCCATTTATCGTCACATTTATCGTCACTGTCCCGGGACAGCTGCTAATCCTGTGTGTGTGTGTGTGCGTGCGTGTGTGCGTGCATGTGTGTGTATGTGCGTGTGTGCGTGCGTCAGAGTCGCGAGCGGCCTCCTCCAGACCACCGGCGCTACTCCCTGCTGGACCCGGCTGCCCTGGACTCGGAGGTGGCTCGCCTGCGTGCTCGCCTGCTGGGCACGGAGGACGCCCTGCGCAGCGCCCTGGAGCACAACCAGGAGGTGGACCAGCTGGTGCAGGCCATGCGTAGGCACCCGGACAAGAACCCGGTGAGACATGGGCCCGCCGTTCAAGGGCCTATAGACCAATACAGACATTGTAGAAATTAGTAAAGGTGAAGTCAGTAATTGTAATTTATTTTATTATAATAATAATAATAATAATAATAATAATAATAATAATAATAATAATGATGATGATAATAAGCAGAAGAATAAGTTTTATTTAAGATGCTTTTCAAAACAGTCAGACACCTTGCAAATACATACCGTAGATATAAAACATTTGGCTGAGACATGTATATTATTGTAATAAACATTTGACCAAGGCAGAGTAAACATTCTAGAAACAAGACACACCCAAACCAAAAAGAACTGGAAAATATATACAAAATAAACAAAATAAAATAATACATGCTTGTTGGAAGGACAAGGGAGTCATGTGACAGCGGAACAAAGGGTCAAATGTCATAGGCAACCTTGAAAACACTCAACTATAATCAAGAAGTACAACAGAAATAATCTTTGATTCCTCCTGTATTAGCCAATAAGAGTGTGTGTTGAATGAATAGCCCCGCTCTCTTCTTACAAACAGAGCCAATTGCAATCAATTGTGTTGATGACACAGTGTAGGGCAGGCAGTTACATTTCAACATGTGGGTTTATATGGAGACAGTAGGGAGTAATGGGGAAACATGCATGCATAATGTGAATAAACGAATACTAGAATCCCAATATTTAAATCGAATATGTACCCAATGAACGAATACCTGAATAATCTAATATTTAGGGCCAGTCCTAATTAACACATGCACTGATGTGTCTCATCACAGATCAGTCCTGTTACTTTGTTTCCAGCTCACAAAACAAATTTTAGACCCAGTTACACTTTTATAGATATTATATACTTGTCTATGTCGTTAATGATAAAAACATATAAAAAAGGACTACTCATTGACGTTGTGCTGCTGTTCTTCAGGTGCATGGGGCAAATTCAGCCAATGGAATTCATCAGGAGTCGGCCTTAACTCAAGACGTGTGTATTCAGTTGTTCAGCATCTCCCTGCCATTGTTAGACAGGGTGACATTTAGCCATTTAGCTCGCCATTCTGCTGCCTGAATGAATGCCCTGCTGTGCTCTTGTTTGCAGGAGGAACATTGATATGAAGGGGAGCCCATTTCTGAGCCAGGACCCGCAGAATACGATTTGAAAGAACAAACCTGTGACATTTAACCGAATACAGCAATGGACTCGTGGAGGATTTTTTTTCCGTTTACAGTTAATACCAAAACAGTGATCCGCTCTCTCAAGTGAATTTACGGTATATTTAGCAGAAAACACTCTTACACACACTCTTACACACTTTAGCCAATCGTGAAGACAGCTTAAGGTACTTTAAAGATATTGACTGAAAACGGATGTGGAGTGGAAGAGATTATCCGTGAGACCACATGGCAGTAGTGGGTGCTTTATGATAGTTAGATAAAGCTTGAATTCGCTGTGAACTTGAACAATTCTGAATTTGGTTCCAGAGGGCAATGGGCAACACACCGTGAAGAGCAGAAGAATTGCGTCTCAGTCACGCATGTTTATTTTATTTATTGATTTTATTTGCTATTCTGCTTTGTAATAATCCTCTCTGTGAGCTGATTTGGCCAATGACATTCAGAGCAACTGTCAAGCAACACAACATTAAAGTGGGACTGAACTTCCAGCATAGCCTTGACTCCAACTTTCTTACCTCAATATTAAGACAGTACAATGTAATGGCAGATGAATCTGAGATGCATTGTTTTATGGTGAACGTCTCAAATTCTCAATATTGATTTAAGGGACACTGCAGTCGAGGGTTAACAAAAGTTAATGTCGCTTTAAACTAGTAATAGCCTACTTACAGATTGTATTGAACATGTTAAATCAGTTTTATAATCAAGCTCTGTCCATAGAATGACCTGTCCATTATCTAGAATACCTGTTAGTCACACCACTTACTAACAGGTATTCTGTTAGTCAGTGGTGATATTTGTCTTTCGTCTTCAGACTATAGGTATTGTTAAGTAAGTCTCCATCCATACACTAGTATTAACACCACATGAGCTGTCATAGAAGCATAATTTGACAGCGTGCAGACACTATTGCAAGACATTGTGGGATTTGTGGACCATTTGTTATGTAGGGATAATTAAAGGGCTGCAAAACCCAAACTATGGATGAACAACTGAATTTAATTAATAAAAACTTATATATTTATACTGTGAGCCTTTTAAGTATTGTTACATCTAACAATTCAACTAGAAAATCCTTATTGTCATTTACTCAAATGGTCATATATGAACCATGTTGTTGATTTAGGAAATGTTGCAGTGTTGAATGTGAATCATTGTTGGGTTATGCGTTATACACTGGCCAGATCATTGGTTAACCTAATTGATGATTCATAAAATTTAAAAAATCGATAATAGTCGATTATTGCTGCAATGATATTGGAGATTAAGTCAATATCGGTCAAGGATGGTTGTAATGTTGCCTGTCTGTTTGGTTTTATGATGTGGATTAATTTATATACCAGGGTATTATAAATAGTTAAAACGTTTGTGCTAATGTAGCCTAGGCTACATTTCTGACATCGTCATGTTCTGCCTGAAACCCTTACCCTAGAGTTTCTATACATAAGAGTTTCTATACTGGATTTAATGTCTCTGATATAACCAAGAAAGATTGTGTGAGTTCCATCTATGAAAACTAAAGGAAGGAAAAGAGATACTTTTGTGTAAGTTACTGTATTGTCATGACACACAAACGGCCAAAACATTTGTTTAGTTTTTATTTATAATGTTACTTTCTTAACAAACACACCTTGTGGTTAATCTATTAGAACTGGAGTTTCCCAGAGATGCAGATGTCTGCAAACATTCTAGGGGGCGCCGCATACAGTACTGTATGTGGTCAATATTCAATATAATATCTGTCACACAGCGGGAGCAATACATGCTCGTGAAATGTTTGGTTTGTAATGTGCATACTTGACTTCAGACACAAGACAAGAAAAGTAAACTAATTTAAAGAACAGACAATAGGCCTACAAACAAATGAAATAAATTAAACATTTATTCTGAATAAAGCAATTTTAAGGACGCCTGCAACTAGATAAAATGAATATTATATATATATATCATTAATTATATTATATAATATATTATTAGATTATACTATATATAATATTATTAGATTATACGAATAACTCAGGAGGCATCTATGGTCCGAGTGCATGAGTTATGACGACACCGACTGCACATGTGATTGACTAAAATAGTCCACAATTTGAGTTACTGCTTAATATAGGCTAACTAATGTAATATAGCTAATGTATATCTTACTGGGAACATTTATAGTATGATCATGTGGCAAGTTTTCATTTCATGGTCATTGTCCCGGGGATACACAAGACAGTTTAATCTAATTGTAGGCTATTTGATAATTGTCCAATTTATTCTGCACACAACACGTCTTCTGCAAACTCCAGGTAAAAGCTCCATACTCCACCCCTGCCGCCCAATGGTTTTCCAGAGGTTCCTTAATCCTGTATGTAAATTGCAGCCAATAGATGCTGTTGTTGAGTTGGGCTGGGATTAGCCGAGGCGAATGAGTTTCAATTTTACTGGATTACAGAACAAAGAAAGGGAAAGGGACACACTGCTGTGTTAAAGAGAAAAAGAGACAGAAAAACTGTCAAATATACTAACACAAATCATAGTCATTGTCAGAGCAGCCGATCGATTTCATTTGTGGCTGTGATGTTTCAGATTACGATGGTTGGCCAGACGGTCCTGGTACATTGTCGCTGGGAATTGTGAGCTATTGCCGATGGATTAAGACGGGGAATAAACCTATTCCGGGATTGACAGCAGCCACGAAGATATTTGATCATTAATTGAGGTGAGATTTCTTATTAATTGTATATTAAAGGAAATATATCAGTGTGCATCTTCGTTGATCACGTTACTTTTCTTGTTTGTACATTTTGAAATTACAGATTATAACCTAGAATTCTGGATTGGGGGGAGGAGATGAAAAGCAGAGTGCTAACGATAGCTAGCGAGACGGCTAACACGCGAAGCTAACCAGTTTAGGATAGCTAGCCAGGTAGGCTAACGCGTTTAGCCTCATTTTAATTAGCTCATAGTAGTTAAAACAATGCTTAAAACGCGTATTGTTGGTGGCTTGTTGTTGCTGGTCTTGCTTTTCATATACCGTGAACCTTGCGAGGATTTCTCGTGTACTGTAGGTTAAGACTGTAGTATTTCTATTGGATTCATCGTAGGCTAATTTAGCCTTATTTAGGGCAACAGTATTTAGCAAGAGCCGTCCAACGCGAACAGCCACGGTAGTGTAACCAGAGACAAAGATGGCTAACGGTACCGTACTGTGACGATTTACACAGCAATAATCTCATTAAGGTGAAATAAAATGAGAGGCATACATGTTTACATTCAGCGAAACTCACATTTAACATTGTCCGTACAGTACAGCCTGTTTAAATAATGCCGTCCTAAATTGAAGACCAATAACCTGAGCATTAAATTGGAAATGTTCTGACAAGTAAAGGTAACGCTGCGATCGCGTAGGCATGTACAGAATGAAGTGACGAAATGCTAAATGTCACCGGTCTGCGTGTGAAGCGAGCGATGCTGAGCACAAGGTAGACAAAACT
Source organism: Typhlichthys subterraneus (assembly GCA_027564835.1). Taxonomy (NCBI): domain Eukaryota; kingdom Metazoa; phylum Chordata; class Actinopteri; order Percopsiformes; family Amblyopsidae; genus Typhlichthys; species Typhlichthys subterraneus. Next base: position 282,417 of record JAODUH010000004.1, on the reverse strand, counting down.
TTTACTGGAAAGTTTTGCTACAATAATTGAGCTATATGCTTCTTAAGAGGGTAGCATCCAATCTCATGTAAAGTATAGGAAGAAATCTTAATCCTAAAGAAGAAATAATGGAGTTTTGTATCTTTGACGCCTTGCCCCAGGTCCACTAACCCCCCCCCCCCCTCTCTCTTTATTTTTGGCATAATATCTGAATACTCACCTTTTTGTATAATTGAATGCTGTTATTTAACACAGCATGTCCTATCGTTGTGTTTACATGATGTGGTCCTGTCAGTGTCCCGGACATCTTAGTGAGCACACTCAACAATGTTAGCTAAATATGACATTTGCATCATGCCTGTATTAGGCCTGTATTAAAAACTGTACAGAAAACACAGGTGATAATTACACACCTCAAGCATGTCATTTTAAAATGACAAATAAAACATCTATTTTCAATAAATATTTACATATCAAATGTATGTAACGTTGCGTCGAAAGGAGCCAGTTGAGGTGGTACGGGCATCTAGTAAGTTTGCCTCCTGGGCGCCTCCCTTGGGAGGTGTTCCAGGCACGTCCAGCTGGGAGGAGGCCTCGGGGAAGACCCAGGACC
>JAODUH010000004.1:257658-273895 GCA_027564835.1 Typhlichthys subterraneus | reverse complement strand
AAGAAGAGAGAGAGAGAGAGAGAGAGAGAGAGACAGTCAAGCTGGAAAATAAATGTACAACAGGAAACCAAATGCGGCAGAACAAACGGCATCAGTCCCATCTATTTATCCATTCATCCTTCCATCTCCCTGACACTGGGGCGCTACCCCGCACTCTCTTCTCTTTTTCAAGTGTTCAAAACACCAGAGCGGCACATCAATAGTAACACACGTCAAGCTCCAGAGCTTGCTTTTTCTCCCTCGAGCAAAAACGTGACCTAAAGGGCCCCGCACTTCTGGCATTCGCACATCAAACGCACGCGCTCTCACAAACAGAAACACACCGACGGGGAGAGGGATTCAACTGATTACCCTCGGAGCAGTTTGAAGAGCATACATCCCAGGGAGAACCAATCGGCGCTGCTGTCATACGCCGTCCCCTTCTGAAGCACCTCGGGAGCCATGTAACCATGGGTACCCCTAGGAGTAACCACACCACAAGCAACGGTTCAAGTGACAATCTCCCGCTGACAGCACAGCAACCACTGCAGAAAAAAAAAAAAAAAAAAAAGTGCCACTGCTCGTCGTCACGGTTACTTACACGCTGGCGTGGGGCTTCTTCTTGGAGAAGTCGCAGGCCAGGCCCAGGTCGGAGATGCGCACGTGACCGTGCTCGTCCAACAGGATGTTGGCGGGCTGTAGTGGGAGGAAGGCGGAGACAAGATGGCGGGCGTAGGAAACAGAGGTGATCACACCGATTCGTCACATAAGCCCCGACTTACGCTCATGACGGGAAAAGTTACACATTTGCACAAAAACGCCTGTCCTGGTTTCTCTCCTCAGGTGCAGCTACGACACGCGGTGTCGAGTGTTATCTGCATTGTACGACATTGTTTATTGAAAGGTCCTAAAAGTGTTCACACACTTCCAGCAAAGTATATCTAATATTATGGCAACCAGTCCAAACAGGGAGATGGAGGAAAAGCAGAGGACCCTCAAACATACTGTAGCTAAAACAGACCTATTTGCTTGAAAACACGTCAGCCGATGGGTAGTAAAGAAGTAAATTAGATCATATTTAAAGAGCAACTGCACCCCAAAGTGTGCAGTGAGCTGTAAACTAAATATTAGGACTAAACTGTGATGATACACGTCAAGTTAATATTGACCAAATTCCCATTTTTATAAAGATCCTATGGGTTGATATTGGCTCTACAAGTCATATCCTTTTAAATTTGCCAAAAGCCCTTGCTGGCTTGTACGTCATTAAAATTTAAATATTAATGTTAGCGCTATCAGACCTTTCCCACCCCTTGACTACTTTTTACGCATTTATATAAATGTTGCAGTGGGTGGAGAAAGGCTCAGAGCTGGGGGTGATGTTACACTTTAAAGAGAGAGCAACAGCCAAGGTATACGTAATACACGTCTTATGTGTGACCTCTGACAATGTGAGAAACAGTTACAGTTGGTGGCCATGTCTTCCTCTGTGGTAAGAAGAAGACCAGTGTGTCTACCTTGAGGTCTCTATAGACGACAAAGCGGTTATGCATGTGCTCCAGGCCCAGGATGATCTCAGCCGCGTAGAAACGCATCTCTTTCTCGCTGAACACGCCATGCTGCGACAAATGGTAGTGCAGGTCTCCCCCTACACACGCACGCACACGCACACACACACACACACACACACACACACAGAGCAAACAATCAAGTCAGCATGACCGCATAATATCCCATGCATTGATGGACATCTATCAACTGTGGCTGTGCCTCTCAGGGTAGATCAATTAAATATAATGAGAGAATATAGCACGTCGGTGGATGAAGGACTGCCATGTTAAGCACTATTGACAGAAACCGAAGCCGTGTAGAGCTACAGTACATATACGGCTGGTATTAGAATGACTGATGTAGGATATAAATAACACCCGTGTCGGGAGACTGCAAGGGTCGATTGTACTTCCTGTTAGCGCGTAGGAAGCTCAAACCGCTAACAGACATAATGAAACATGCTCGGCAGTGTACACGGTGGCTACATAAATGGGTGGAGAGAAAGAAAAGGTATTAGGTTTGAAGCGGCAGTACTGGCAGAACCATAATTTCTTGACAATTAGTCTCTGCTCTCCTACCTAGCAGAGGGAGAAGGGGTTGGGTTTTCGCTAGCTCTCAATTCCCATCTACAGCAGCTTTGATGCTCCAGGCCTTTCAGCACATGTATTTGCAGTTAGAAGACAGGGTCAGTCATTCTTGCTAACTTGGAACTCAAATCAAAACAGTGTCGCAAGTGCATTGTGAGGCAAAGTGTAATGCTGCGGCTTTGTTTTAATATGGAGCGGTGTTCGCCACTTTGTTTATGTCAGTATTCACGGTGCCAGGGCTGTGTAGAAGTATCAGATTATTCTTTTCAACACTAACAGAGAACAAACACCAAGCTAGCGAAATGCGAGGAGATATTTGCTGAATTTGACAAGTATATTATCTTACATTTAACTCATAGCGTATAGGCCATTATATTATATTCTATATTACATTAACCTCAGGGCTGCAGAAGGTTTACACGAGCAACGTATAAGCCGCGGTTAATAGACGGGGAAATGATGGTAGTGGAAGTAATGGCTTAAGTGCTGCTTCTGCTTGGGGGAGACGCGTTCTGAATGGTGTCCTGAGAAGGCCGTGGGAGGGCGAGGGGGAGATGCAGAGACAAGGGGGAGGGGTTCACTACTCCATACCGTTCATCAGGTCCAAGATGAAGCACAGCTTGTCGGGGGTGTGGAAGGCGTACGTCATGCACACAATGAACGGGCAGTCCTAGGAGAGAAGAGAGGTCAGAAGGCCGCCTGCATTGGCTTCCTCCATTACGTGGTTTGGAATTGATTCAGAGACAATGTTGCTTGTGTGTAAATCAGTCAGTGGTTATGTCAGATCTGCTAACACAATGTGAAACCTTAGGTAATCTGTGGCCCGACACTTCACAGAGTAAAGATTTTAGCCATTATGCTACATTTATACAACAGGAACATACCGAGATCTGAGAAAAGATCTGAGACCTCTTAAATCCAGGTTATGATATGTTTATGTTCACCATTAGCTTTTCAAGTGTTGTTTAAAGTCTTATTTGCATCTGTATTTTGACTATATTTTTGTGAGGCACTTATTTGCCAGTATCTCATATTTTCCTCTCTCTCTGTTTGCACATTACCATAGCATTTCAAATATGACATCTGGTTATTTTCTCTACCTGCTGAAGGCATGGCCTACTATGCAAGAGAAAACTAGCAGCAAGTCAGTCAGCGATCTTTTCCAGTTCAAATCCAACATAAATGTGCACAAAACAAGACACTTGCATGCTAGCTGCCTACTGGGAGAATTAACAAAAACATTTAGCTTGCACCCGACATAACCGCGTTATCATTTGTCAAGGTACGAGTATGGAAAATTGTGAAATCAGGCCCGACGCCAAAACAGCGGTTAAATATAGGCTTTACACAAAAAGACCCCTGGGATGAGACTCACCCCTGTGCTGACTAGCGACAGCATGATCCTCTCGTTGAGTGCCAGAGTCTCGCCTTGCTTCATCTTAATTCTCTTCTTGTCCAAACACTTCATGGCGTACCTGAGACACAAACACACACACAGGCATTAAAGCGTGTTCTCTCCATTACTGCCATACACCTCCCACATGCTATGCTCCCCAAAGGATGTGCAACCCCTGAAAGTAGTGACTACTCCCATGAATGCAGTCTCACACACACACAGCATAATAATAATAATACACGTGTAGGTATGTGTATATAAACATATATGTTTACATATACACATACATATATAAACAAACCAAAAAGAGGTTTAAATATTGTCTCCTCCTCTGGGATAGTGCCTTGTACCTGTACAGGGCTTTGACTGGTCTGATAATCATGGTCCGATAGTAAACCCAAGTGGTACGTCAGTCCAGTTAACATGTGTCTATTGACGTGACTACAACTCACATTTTCCCGGTGTCTGCCTTCCTGCAGCCGTACACCTCACCGAAACCGCCCCGTCCGATAATCCGGTGCACGCTGAAGTCATTCATAGTCAACTGTGCACAGCAAAAGAGAGGGGGGGGGGGGGGGGCGCCCCGAGCAGAGAGACAAGTCAGCAAGACAAGAAGGATAGAGGGCCAGAAAGGAGAGGGGCATGCAGGTCGACACGAGCACCACTCACATGGATGTTGAGCTCCACATTCTTCCACTGGCAAAAACGAGTAAATTTGTCACTGCAGGGGGAGAGAGGGGGAGATCCAAGGTAAACGAATGGGGTGCCAGTGTGAAGTTGCGTGATGACGGGTGAACCCTCTCGAGACCCTCCGACTCACCTCTCAATGAATTTCTGGAAGATCGTCCCTCTCAAGCTGTCGCAGATCTCCACAATGTACGGCTGCAGTAGGGAAGACACGCTCACAGTTAACACTCACATTTGTGTGTGCCGTCCAGGAGCAGCGGCATTCTTCAGGCCTAGCCTTGCATTCGCACTGACGACAAACAAGGGCGACAAAGCGCCCGGCCGCCTTTCATTTTCAATGCGAGTTGGCGATTCAGAGCGACAAGCGACGATGTCGCTGCTGCAAGCCAGCTAGGCGGGGCGAAAACACAGACTATGCTAATCCAGAGCGGCGTGACACGGCGACTACCAATGGGAGTGAAAGTAGCCTGACAATAGTCTCTGAAACCAGAGGAAAGCCTCCTGTCCATTTTCCCAGTGAGTAGGCTATGGCAGTTTTTAAAAATAACATATTTTTTATAGTTACAATGTGCCGCATATATGCATTTTTTGCTGCAATACATTTCATTTGTTGACTGCAAAAATGTGTATATATTTTGACCTCACACCATTTTGTACAAAAATTTAAAGACAGTTTGGTTGTCTCAGACACATTTTCTATGGGGGGAAAAGGCCTATGATTACTACTGAGGGAACGTATTTTAAGATAGCTAGCTTGCTTAGTTCTGTATCCTGGTAATCACAAGCCCAAACACGCCCATTTTGTGACGAGCAACGTGTAAACGCAGGGATACAGTCGTGTGTCTTTGCAGTTCGCCTGTTACCAACTAAAGGCAATGTATGGATTACATATAATGTCCCCTTTATTAACCCATTTCATCGAGATCCTTCACATGTATCCTACCCATGTTAATGTAGTTCCCATAGCTGTTGTATGAGCACCTCTGGCCATGTCATTTGGACAATGAATTGCATATTACTGTGTGTTCTAGTGCATATAGCGCATCAGAGCAGTAGCTCAAATGAGTCATACAAACATCTTTACACACACACACACACACACACACAAAAATGGTCCTTCCTCACTTGGAAGAGAGTTGGGGGAACCTGTTTCTTCGCCAGGTGAGTCTGAACATGGTCCACAGCTTTCTTAGAAAACGGCTGATGGGTGTGTTGGGGGAGAATGCAGAAAACAAAAGGTCATGAAAAATACAGCATTGCAAGTAGTTTCAGTTCTGTTTTTCCACTAGGAGTAGAACATGCAAGGAGTTATTTAGCCAGGCATGGCGAACACTGCTGACTGTGTATACTGGCATTAGTCAAACAGGAGGACATTGTGCACTAGTGGGACAGGGTTGTTTCTGTACGTGCATGAAGAAGCACCCCCATATGGAGCCGAAGGGTGTTGTGGTCACACTGTGCATGTCATATAAACACAACAAGTAAGGACTTTTGTGTTTGGTAGATTGTTGTAACAATGCTTCTTGGTAATACATCTTATACCATTGGAAAGCCTGATTATTTCCCTTTTAAATGGTGCCATATTTATAAAAGAAACACATTTGTAGTGTGTACTATGTGGGTTGCACCCATAAAGAGTTTGCTGTTGACTCTTGTTTGGTGTTGTTTGGTGGATTGGATGGTTAAAGTCTGAAGAAACAAGTCATATTGGCAATTTAACAATGTATTAATTTAACAAACAGGAGTGTCACGAAGCGTGTGAAAGAACCATGCACAAGCAAATAAAGTAACAAGGCAACAACAGGCCCTTAATAATAGCCTATTTTGAAACAAGCGGCTTCTAAATATAACTCTAATCTAATTTAAACGGCAACAGCCAAATGCGCTGCACTAGCCTGATGCCATATATCTGTATTTCCTGCTCTTGTAATTGAACAGGCACTCGTAAAGTGATTTTGCTATGCAGTACGCATATCATCACCATATCCCAGAATTCCACTGATCAGCTCCACACATTTTAACATAAAAACGACCACTAACCATGACCAAATCAAAATGTAACTAGTAATGTGACTATGAGGTAAGATAATGTGTGTGTGTGCTTTATGCATAGCAAGAATGACGCCATTCCAGCCAAGCCTGCATATTGAGTATATGTACTGGCAGCTAGCATTTAAACATTGGCCCTGATCACACCGAGATGCGTCACTAAAGGTGCGGCAGCTTCAAAAGCACTTTGATAAACCCCCGATCACACGGAGATGCACTGCCTGGCTGTGCCAAAGAGAACGGCTGCCTGGGCCAACTGTCGAACATGCGACTCCGTGCCTTGCGCTGAAAGGTTGAGAATATTTAAACTTTTATGCGCGTCTAAAAACACAAAAAATAAAACTTGAAGCGTGGCACCATAAAAAAGCCCATGTCAGTGGCGCCGTACCATAGGAAAACAATGGTTTTGCTAGCGACGCGTCTTGGTGTGATCGGGCCCTAATCGTGGTTATCTGGAGCTTAATAAGCGGGGTCAAAAGGAAGCAGGATGTACATTAGAGGGCCCGGCGGGTCGCTGATAAGGGTCCACGTACCGGTACCATTACACCCATGATAAAACACACACACACACTATTGACCTACATATACCCCCCTCAAACACACACAGCGGTGTGAGGTTTCAGGTGACCTTACATGTGAACAGGATAGAAGTTCCTTCATGATGTAGACGTCGTAAATTTGCCGGCTGCGACACAACCTCTCGTCTTCAGAGTCCAGCTTTTCGTAGTCCTTAATCTGACGCGCACACACACACACGCACGCACGCACGCACACACGGGACTACATCACTCTACTTCCTGGGCAGCAGCTAAATCTCTACAAATCGGATTACAGTCTAATCTCTCGCTCATCACATGATAGCCCTTAAGCCAACACACACACACGCGGTGTATACACATACCTCTTCGTAGAACTTGAGCTGTGGCACAGCTTCATCTATGTCATTCATACAGAAGTCCTTGAACAGGAGGAAGCCTGCGGGGCAAGAGAGCATCAGTCAGAACATCAGCAACGGCACTGCATTTCACCTCATTCACACGAATCAAGCACAACGTGATGCACCGACGTGTCAAGTCATGTCCATCTTATTTATATAGGCTGCAGTTCACTTTCCACACCCCACACACACACACACACACACGCGCACACACACACACACACAGTGGTGGCCTTGCCTCAGACTCTTACCGCGCCGTGGGCGCTCTGTTAGAGTGGCACGGACGCACACACACACATCAATTGGTCGTAATGAGAGGAAATGACACCGGGCACAGCCCACTCCAGCTGACACAGACCTAACAATAACATGTCAATACACTACAACTGCCCAGGCGCGCACACACACACACACACAAAGCTGAAAATGCTTGTGGAGCTATGGGCCAGCGTTGTCATGGCTACCGCTAAGGGGGTGGAGAAGAGGGGTGGGCAGAGCGGCGGGGGGCCCCCACAATAACACCAGCCTTGGCTGTCTCTGCCTCATCAGCCTGACACTAGAGGGCTTGATCGTTTGGCTAGCCAATCAGAGGAGGGGAAAGAGAGGTCGGCTAATGGCGTCTGCAGCGCGCAGCCCCGGCTCTGATGGGACACACGGTCTCAGCGGCTGCCGTGACGGGTGCGGATACCGGCACCGCCGCCTTCCGCCAGATTAGCAAACAGAAGGCATCAGCGCTTGAGAAAATAGATGGCTAAAAGGACTGGGGCGGAGAGCGCGGGGCGGGGGAGGCCGTTATCGTCTGAGGCTGCCGTTGTTCCGCACGACACATTAGCCACGTTCATTTCGCCTCGTGGATTTGGTTTTGAATGCGTAACTCGCTTTGGGCCCCGGCAGCAGCTACTAAATTGGCATCGGACCACGTCTACAGTAATACATCCTGATGGACGATTCCATCGTGGGGGGGTTGCACGCGCTATACATTTTTTTCTTAGCCTAATTTATTAAACTTCTAACAAAAAACTAGCTCTAATAAATGATTGACTGTGAAGTTGAAGTAGTAGTTCAGCAGGTCAGGCAGTAGGCCTACCTATATTTTATGCCCATTCTCACCTACTCACAGTAGGTGTTTCCTTACTTCGCCTCCTAACCCCTATGCGTAGGCCTGGTCTGGTCTAGTCATACTGATCTGTTATAACGGTGTCGGTGTACTGTTATAATGTAGTCTGTAAAATGGTTCCACTTCATCGGTCAGTAACTAGCTACTTTGAGTTTATAGCCTACCTAATGAAATAGGACTCGTCTGAAGTGGTGTGCACTGTGCAGGATTTATATGCTTATCTAATTCGCAAAAAAGATGGACAGACGCCGATTGACTTCAGCTAGCGAACAACCAACGGTAGGCACCGTAGACTACAGGTACAGCAAAGTGAGTGAGCACGAGCAGTAAACTATAAAGTTGTTTTGCTGTTGTTAGCAATTAGCATTACGTTAGCACAATGCATTGATTGCATTGCCAGATAGACAGAGATGGTGTGTAATATAACCAAGGCACGAGTGTATTTTGCATCTGCGCGTGTGTCTGAGAGAGAGAGGGGAAGAAGAGAAGTAAGCTGATCCTTATCACACCAACGAGCCTTGGAAAAAGCGTATTATGCAGTGTTTCACTAGATATTTATAACTTTGAACGCTGCTTTGACACTTTTTCACCGCTAAAAAGTTTTTAATCACGATCCATGCAAAACATCGTGTCGCAACGGACGATGGCGTCGTCTATCGGCCCAACCCTAGTATCGCTCCCGCTCACTTCTTCCCCCTCTGCCTTATCAGTCCTCCAGACGCGACACCGTCATTTCCTCCTCTCCAGTGACAGACACACTGTACAACAACACGCTTGTTTCCAGAGAGGGCAGCTCTGCGTGATACACCTTAGACATGTACGTTTCAGCAGAAAGGACTGAACGTGCCAGGCAGGGGACAAGAGCGGTGGAGGGAAGAGTCCAGGGTTAACCTTAATCACAGAACACTTCAACACTTCCCAGCTAATTCGACAAATGGCCTCTTAAGGCAGACAACACACACACACACCTTAAAAATCAGACACGAGGTTCTCTCTGTGCTTTGTCTTATTAGCGGGATCACCTGAGCCGTCTAAAAATAACACGCTGGCTTGTTCCCTCTCTCACGGCCAACCCATACACACACAAACACGCACACAAACTGGTCCTTGTGACACAGCATTTGTGAATATGCAGCAGTCTACATACAACCACATAAACTACACCATTAGCCCTGTGTCATAACCATTTCCTCTCACAACAGGGTGCTTTCCTGTGTCTTCCAGCCCAGTGGAGCTTTCATCTGCATAAACAGCTCACCCATGACACTTTCCTATCCTGTCTTTCACATGGTCGTTTGGATTTCACCTTTAAAACTATGCATTGTGTCCACAGACCGAAGTCTTGAGTCCTGAGAAAGGCTCGAGGCCAGTAGCTGATAATTCCCGACCGTTTTGTTTAGAAGTTCGTTTGCTTTATTACTGTTGACATGTGCTTTAGGTGAGGTGGAAGAAGTCCTGCATGCAATTGGACAAGAGCCAAGCTGTTATTTTGTAAGGAGATTGCTCGTCTTTTATTCCTCCAGCAAACTCTCTTGGGGGGTGGGGGAACAACAAAGTGTGAGATAGATGGTCTGGTGCGTATTGCATTAAACATGCAACGACCTTTACTGTACGAAAGGAGCCGGTGCACAACAAGCCACACATTGGGTTGGGTTTTATGGTGTGAATGTGCATATGCACACATTTGCAAACCAGACAAATGCATGTGTGTACAACAAAAAGTATCAGGCATACAAATAACTTCAAAATACAAGACGTTTCAAGAGATTACAAATCACAAAATCAGTGTTTTTTCTATACAACATACTATTTCATTTATTTAGACATTTGGTTACAACTTCCGCTGGTTAATCAAACATTTGAATCTATTTACTAACACATATTTACTAATACAATTTAGGGTACAGATGTAAAGATTTTCAGCTTTCCTGCTAACCCGCTTCCAATATCATCTATCAATATACAGAGAAAGCCAGGTGGCTGGCTCTCTCTGTGCGCTTGGTGGGTTTTTGCTAGGGCCCTGGTATGTGTTTGAGGGAAGACAGGCAGTCAAATAGCAAAGACATTTCTTCCATGGTCTACGGTTTAGGTCTTATGCAAATCCACACAAGCTGAACAGCCGAGCAACGCCGATTGTCAGTTAATGCTACTGTTTCAACTCATTATCTTTATCGTTAGCCTAGCAGTTTACAATGAGCTCAAAATGATATGAGATGCTGAAAGACAACTATTAGAAGGGTTTAAGGATTTCAGCACAGCCGCTTCTGTACCATGCCAAGGCTGTCAACACAAACTGTCAAGGCGGATGCTTTTGTCCGGGAACAACTTACTGTACAGTGAATGTTTACCAAGACAGCAGTATTTACTATGTTAAAGAAGACTGCATCCTGTCCACATATGCAGTGAGATAGAGTATTCGTTTTCATTTCTCAGGCCACTGCCTGCAACTTATGAACGCTGCTTGTAGAAAGATAATGCATACACTTTCGTAATAACATTTGTAACGATAATAAGTATGTGCATTGATGCGCACACACAGACATGCACTTTTGAGAGCCAAGACCTAACAAATCAACAGTTTGTTCATTTATGGCAGCATTGAGTATTTGACGCAATATCAAAAGGACATTTTGAGGCCTATGTCGAACTTAATGTCCTTGGGACAGGAAAAGGTTTGTCCCTAATTTGTATGTAGACAAATGCCCTGGCACAAATATGGGAGCGCATGTCCCAGTTGCCACAGGGTTAGTTAATAAACGCAGCAGCATACGAAAAACATAGCAAGCCAAGCACCATGGGCATTTAGCACAAGATGCTCAGTGAGAAAGCAGACACTGCATACAGTAGATAAGTCTTCTGATTTTCCCCCCATGTGATCGGAACGTTAAGGCAAGTTAGACTGCAGGAGAGGAAATCGCCTCATTGGGTCATTTGCGGTGTTGTAAACTGGAGTTGCATTCTCCAGGAAATGTTAAGAGTGCTATATATAGCCGGTTTGGCTGAATGACTATGTTAAAAGTCAGACGCTGCTTAAATGTGTCATTTCTCTAAGAAGTTTGTTTGCCATGTCTTTCCTATGCATAAAGATGTTGTGAAGCATTCCAGAGCTTGCTGATATGATGTGCTGTATAGTAAACTAATAAACACATAAATTAACACACTGCACTAGTGTGTTCAGACAGACATCTGGCATGCACAATGATAAGCCCAGAAATGTGTCATTGAACTTGAAGATGATGTATACATTGTATCCATTACTTTAAACGCACACATTTAGCTAAGGGATGCCGGTAATGAAACACCTCAGCCATGTCGTAAGCTAGCAATGATAAGTTTCACTACAGTATCGAAGAAGACACATTGAACTATTACCAGTTGCTGAATGATTGCATGATCGGAGAGGGGTAACAACTAAATAAGGAGGGAAATCATTTAGTTTCCTAGTTTCCTTCAAACTTGGTTGATAACCTAGCCTACCTAAAACTGTTGATTTTACACAATAACTTACATTATAAAATGCAGCTAGAAGGTACCCTCAGTAATGGTTAGCATTGTATTAAGCTATCAATAACATATTTAGTAGCTTTGGTCAATTACCAGCCATGTCTAAAATTTGATTCTAATAATTCAGTAGCTGGGCAGAGAACTGCGCTCTTACAGGTGACTTAGAAGTGTGGAAAAACAGAAAGTAAAAAGGAAATATTGTGGTTGAACCAACCACCCCCACACTCCTTACACTGATACATGAAACTGTTTTTTTGCAATGCAATGCAAACATTAGATAATTCAACGCATTGTTCAGAGACTGGCATTGAATCATGGTGGTAGTAGCGCAAAAAAAAAAAAAAGGCGTTATGAAACAAAGCAATGAGAGTGCTGAATGTCTGTTTTGCATGGAATTGCTGTATTGTGGTATTCATTTAGAATCAGGGTAGGGAGCAATATAGCAGCAAGACCTCTACCAACTGCAAACATACTGCAAACTAACCATCATCTGAGCAGCAATCTTACCTGAAAACAAACTTGATGTGAAAATTGGGAAGGGCTTGATGAATTGACGCTAGACAAATTGCTAGTCAAGGACACCCCTATTCAATGAAAAAATGCATGTACCAGATCATTTTTATGTAGAGCTTATAATGGTTAGCCAATGTATTATCAATCGGATTTATAAATCCTTTCAAATTTTGGTATGGGCTTTGGTACAATTCTCAAGTTGCATCAATAAACTATATTTGCATTCTAGCCGCTAAAAAGGAATGGTGGTGATTATAGTTACAGTAATAACCTTGCTTTTCTTCTAGCGACAAATTAGAACTAAATAAAAAATAAATGCTTGCAATATGTCTGTATATGGCTCAGCCATTGTACAGTTATCCATGGCCGTGTAAAGTGCCTAACGTAAGTACCTGGAATCCATTTAGTTTATGTGATGACAAAGAATTGCAAAGAATCTAGAGATGAGATAGATTTGAGTCATATGGCAACTGTTGACATTCACATCCTGGCCTCTAGTAGATGCAGTGCATCATGGGAAAAAGACCTGCTGAGGTCTAACGTTTATTGCTCTCCTTTAATGTTCCCCTCTCCATTTCCTCTCCTCCGTTCATCACCTATTTTATCCTTTCTTTAATCAATTTCATTTCTCCCTGTCGACAAGCAAACAGCAGTTCTGGTCAGGTCCCCATGGCAACCACAGTTGCTAAGCAACACACAACTCTCCATCATCCATTCCAGAAGTCTGACAGATGGAGAGGGAGAATGCCAAGGCAAGGGTGAGAGAAAGAAACAAAGAAGGAGGGGAAAGAAATGTCTGTGAAAGGCAAAAACAAAAAGGAGAAAGTTGTGAAAATGAGGTTAGGATGATGCAAGAGAACTGCGACAGTTAATTGGAAGACATGCGTGTAAATCCTTTCTTCGGTTGAATCTCTTTTCTGCCTCCAACATGCTGCTCCTCTAACAATTACAGTATCAAATGTCCGTGAATTAACCGTATGCTTTTTCTATTTTAATCAGTGATTGTTGTCTTATACTTTTTCTATATTAACCCCAAAATTCTGTCATTCCAACTAAATATTGTTTGCTGTAACTAACTATTTAGCTAATAGACAAATGCCCCAGTTCTACGTTGCTTTGAATAAAAGTGTCTTGGATGGTACAGTATGATGTTTCAGTAACTAAAATATACACTAAGTTAGAGCTAAATTAAAATGTTCAATAGACTATTAGGCTAGTACAACCAACATGATTTAGCAAGCTCCACCTCTACAATTGGTTTCACTTTCACAGTCTGGAAAAAAACTCTTTAGGAACAAAAACGCCAGTCATCGGAATTTTATATAAAGTAAGTTAAATGTTTAAGACGAGAAAAAACTGGAAATCCAACAGAAATGTGATATTTTTTTGATTTTAGAGACTTAATTGTAGTTGTACATGGCTAAATCCATAGCAGAGGGATTGTGAATATTGCAGCTACAATGACAGTTTGCTCAATTTAATCCACATTTGTATTTGATTACTGGTACCTTGTAATACTAGCTGGCTACCTCTATCTGTTTGTCAGAAACAGAAATGGAGCATGTAAATCAGTATCTGCTCTCTCATTGTCTACTCTGAAAAAAGGTGCGAATATAACTATATCGATATAAACGATATTGTCTAATTTTATATCGCTTTTGAAAATATACAGATACAATTCAAAAATCGATATATCGCCCAACCCTAGCTGATGGTAGTCCAATCAGCTGCTGATGCCTTGACTGACATCTACTGGAACCGCCTCCATGACAATGAACATTGAAAGGAGATTTTCCAGACAGCTGTGTAGAGCGGAACAAATCATAGAGCTTGCAAAATGAACATGGTCTTAGTAGGCTACAGTTAAATAAATGTAAATGTGCCATTCCGAATTGTATTGAAATAAGCATTTACGTTTTGTACCAAATATGTGTAGGTCCCGTGATTGTGATTCTGACCTGCACACAAACAAATGTCTACAAATCAGACTTCTATATTACCTTAAAACAGTTAGGTTAAGCTCTACAAACATTTATGGTTTATTTGTCATCATTTTCATATGTTTAAAATAATTCCTAAAAACAGGAATTATTATTATTATTATTATTATTATTATTATTATCAAAAAGGCATTGATTGATGCATTTTTTTACAGTATTATATTTCGATTACATAATGTTTGGTACATCATTTAAATGCTGACGGGCTTTAGGTTTAGGCTGGCCCTTCAACAAAGGATCTGGTGAGCACAGGACCTTATGGAGTGTTCTTCAGTTCAGTCCGACGCAGAATCTACAAAGATTCCACTGCCATGCAACTATTGTAGAGTAAAGTGTGGAGTACAGAATGTGAAGGACTCCCCCCCCCCACCCCCACCCCAAAATGAACACCCAATTACAGCTACCTTAATATAAAGTCTCCAACACTGACAAGTCAGTCTGTTTATCTACTTCCTACTACAATCCAGTCAAGCTAAGGACCACTTTCCAGAAATCACCAGACCGTGACTGTTCCCACGAGAGATGTGACAAGCTGACGCGACGTGTCGTCAGAATGTCCCTGGAACACGCCAACACGACGGTAACGTTTTGTGCTAGGGTGATCACAGGCTGCTGTGCGTGTTCTTTTGTTATTTTAGAGCCAATGTGTTTCTAATGGAACCCTCCAAACCACACATTTGCCATTCAAATCTGGTGTGACTAAACAACTGTTACTGGGAGCTGATGTTCCCCATCACTTCTACATCATTGTGCCATGCTAAAAAAAAAAAGAAACAAAAAAAAAGGCATGGCATTACTGATCAAATCCCACCCCCTGCCAAAAAAGGGATCCCAAAACGCTTGCCCTCATCTCGTGGCATTGTTTCCAGCAGGGGCATTAAAACAGTTACTCATTGCTGTATCATCAGCTGTGGCAGTTTACGAGCTCACTCAATTCCTTGTGACAACTGCAGACAACACATTCAAACATTAGATGAGACCAAAGCAAGTATAATATCAACAGGAATTAAGATGTTTGTTTAGCAGCTGGAAAGTACAGCAAATGTCTCGTGGGGCAAAGTCACAGACTGGCCTGCTGATATGTGTTCTGCGGGACTAGCTAATGACACCTGAGCAGGACATGTAGTCAAAAGCAACCAGGCTGACTGAGAGATGAGAGGAAGTCAAAAGGGGAGACGAGGGAACTGGGCATGTAGAATGACAGAGACTACAGCCGTTTTGGTTCCAGTTATGGCACCGTGGAACACAGGCTGCTATTCTATTCTGAACGTTTTAAACCTCTTTGGTTGTATGCTGCTGCTTTTTATAAAAGAACACGTTTCTTATTGACGACCTACCAAGCACCGATTTAAAGAGAAGCTTGCATCCATTCTTATACAAGCATACAAATAAAAAATAAAACAGGGCAATTGGAAGAAGAACAATATTCTTATACATGCTCATTACATTGTATTTGGCTTCAAATAAACACAGCAGAAATAAGGGAAGGATGTTCATGACACACAGTGAGGTAGAGATGAAGGAAAAAAGCGATATGTGGGCAGGGAGAATTACCGCAGTCTACTCTCACAGGGGGCTGAGACCTAGATCAGTAAGTAAAACCTGGTAGAGGCCCAGGGGGGACCGGGGGTGGGGGGGTGGGGTGGGGCTACTGTAGTCCCATGGTGCACCACGAGGCTGCATAAGCACTGCCGGGTTGCTGTGCACGAGGAAGCAGGAAACTCCGACGACAGACGGCAAACCACTGTGCCACCAACGCCATGGGTAAACAAATTAATCTGCACAGCCTGAGCCAGAGCCATAGCGTGATCCATAGCATGATCCATAGCCATAGCATGATCCATAGCATGATCCATAGCCATAGCATGATCCATAGCATGATCCAGAGCTGCATCTGGAAGCAAGGGAATAAACAGA
>JAODUH010000004.1:235971-257558 GCA_027564835.1 Typhlichthys subterraneus | reverse complement strand
CCATAGCATGATCCATAGCCATAGCATGATCCATAGCATGATCCAGAGCTGCATCTGGAAGCAAGGGAATAAACAGACACATGCACCGTTTGCATGTGACAAATATGTAGAATCAAAAGTGACAAACATGTGGGTCCTCTGTAGTACCAAGTCAGCAATCGTTTGCTATATATGGATAGGCCAGTCAGGCCACGCCCTTTACTAAAAAAGAGGAAACACTAATAGAAAACACTGTACTCTCAACTAAATGCTTTAAAAAAAAGGTTTACGTGTGTCAGAAGGAGATGTGAAGTAAAGGAGCAATTGTTGATGCCAACACGCTTCTCTTGCTTACAAATTTGAACTATGCGCTGGGTGGTCTTGCATGGGGTCTCTTTAATAATCGTATGATGTATATTCAACAACGCACACACACACACAGCGATGTATTGGTGGGTGGGCAACTTACCAATCTTCTGGTTGAAGATTTTGTCAAACGCCAGCTCGTCTCTTTCTTCAAGGTACTTCTGCATTACACTGCGAATACTGTGAACAGAGTGGAGTAAGGGTCAGGGGAAATGACATATAGGCCCGCCGCCGCCACCACCAGCTCACTAGGCCCGACACAATGGCTCCTAATGGACGCCAAAACAATTCCAGCCTTCCACGCTCCACCTCCACGTAATCCCTGCCTAGGTTTAGGACTCGCTCTGCCACCTGTCCTCTGATCCAATTCAAAAGGCGTGGAGCGGGGGAGAGAGGGGTGGGGAGGGGGGTCAACACACACGGGAGGCCAACAGAGGCTGCCTGGGGAGAGATAGGCCACCCCGAGAGAGGGTGTTAATGAGCACAGGCCTGGGTAGGATGAATCAATTAGCACCCCCCTCCATGGGCCCATTAACGCCGTGCATTCGTGCTGCAGACACTCAAACGCACTTGTGCACGGGCAGGGACACAACAGCGGCTGACGTTTAACTTGACACGCGGCTCGGAGTACAATGAGGCGTGTGCGAGATGCCACCCTGGCACGCCTAGCTAGGCTATTCGTTTGGTCATGTACATTTTGGTAGGATTACTTGCTTGGTAGGAAATACTCTCGCCATTGTTCGTGCATTCAATAGGCAGAACATACAGTTACAAACAGGAAGCAGCCTGAACTTGTCTTCCTTGCCTAGCGATTGCACCACACCACTATTGTTACCTGGGCTAAATAAAAAACACTATTTAATCTACACGTCCGATCATGCACAAATTTGCCTCCGACCAAATGTGCGATTGCATTTTGAGTAAACACTCCTAACGTGTTAATTAGCAGTGCAGAGATTGCTTACAACCGTGACTTAAGTGCCGGAGGACAAGGAGCCTTACTGAACATTAAGGCCCCGGCTGCACACAGTGGTTACGTGGATGATTACCTAAGCTGGTGCAGGCGGCTTTCGTGAGAGCATAGACGTGAAGGGGGCAAGGTCTAAACTGCTGCCTCCACTACAGGAACAGGAACCAAGGAACACTTCCTCATTTAGAGGCCCAGTTGTGAGTGCCCCTGAATCATTAACAGCTAACTATAGCATCACTACAGTAAACCACAAAATATACATGTTTAATACCGGGTGTCGTTAAAGACATACATGTTCTGCATTAGTGTCAAACATGCTGAAAACACTTACAACAGAGCATTCAGTACTGTGACCAACTGATTCCACAGAGAATCCAAATAGTGTAGTAGTTAGAGAGGTTCCCCACCAACATCTACCCTGCTAATGTGCCCATGAGTAAGACAGAGCCCATGAACAAGTGTTGGGCTTTTGACTTCCTTTCGACGAATAATAAAGATAATTTTATGGATGAATCATTATGTCGGACATCATGACATATACAAAACAACCATTCGAGCACAGTTTATTTACACATGTGCAAAAATTCTCCACATAAACACGACATCTGTCATGTTGCAGGCTGCCACTATTGAAATCAAACAAACGAAACTGGCCATCATTATCGACAACACTGCACACTAACAACGGCATTAACAACAAGGCAGTATTCCATGAGCGTTTCTACAAACAAACCTCAAAGTTTTAACTGTAAAACGTTGCCACACTTTTAACATTAACAAGCCGTACTCTCCGGTGGAAGGCTGGATACTCCGATGTTGAGAGCACTGCGCGTGACCCACCCCCAAATGAGCAAACACAAACATCATAATAACAAAGCCTCGACGAAAATGTACATTTGATATTTCATCGTAGACTCCCGTTGCGTATCTGCTCGTGTGCTGTGTTGCATGACCAGTCTAGAGGGTTTCCATGCCCATCTCTACCGTGAGCAATGGACTGAGGAATTCTGGGACAAACTGAATTCTACTGATTATTTGAGTAGAGTAGCTTGTGCTTCAAATCTAAAATGATGAGTAGGAGGTAGCAGCCCAACTGTATGTAGCAGAGTCCATTCAATGATCAAGACTTTTTTTTTTTTCAGAAAGAAAATACATTTGTTTATTTGTATTTTTTCCTTGCCCTGATGAACAGGTTGAACTGGTCGTCATAATACTCTACATGAATGAGCAAATCATTACCATTTCCCAATAGTGAATACTCAAACGATCACGCAATATTCATTATGTTGGAGAGGAGGTTTATGATGTTGATGTTGGTTAAGTACTACAGACAGGGAAACCCAAAAAGCTTTCATATCAGGAAAAGACTGCGTTTCTGTTGGAATACTAGTAATTTAGAGAGCGGCTACAGCACCTGCATATTAATACCTTACGTGCACGTATGCATTTAAAAAACAATCCTTTAACTGGGTACAAAAATAGGTTTGAATACATTTGGGCTCGTGTCAACTTAAAAGCTTGGAGAACAGGGGATGTGTCTCATGTTGCCATGACACGTATTACTCACAACAAGTCAGTTAAATTTATGGAGCATGGGTTGTGTGTTGGTTATGTCTGGGCACTTTTCCCTCTGATTGTGGCACAGCAGTGCAAGATAATCAATTACTGTGGCTATACTTTCCAATGAGTCTTATAATCTGATGATGACAAAGAGGCATAGAAACAGGGTCAAACAGCCTATAGCCTACAGGTTTCACTTACTTGCTCATCAGATTATGATGTAGGCAGTCTGATTAGGAAATGCTCAGTTACTAAATTTCTCCAATCTCAAAGGGTGCATTCATACAGCTTTATCTGTAGTTCCCAAACAATAAGCAAGTCTTAATATCTGATGCTTGCTTTTTGCTTTACTTGTTTTTGCTGCTACATTAATAACATGTGTTTATAATTTCTTGTGCAGCTTCCAATTTGTATACGGTTTATCCCCAATCTCTGTGCAAATGTGATGTTAACTTGCAGTGTTGCAAATGACTTTGGATGCATACATAACTTAAAAACCCATTGAGCTGTCTCTGATACTATGATGCTAGCATGATCCGCAAACCGGACAAAGGTAATCTAATCACTGCTAAACACTGGTGGCATTAACCGGTTTAAAGGAGTCTTCTCCATCTCATCATGTTTGCTGCAATTTGCTGCGTGGACCTTGAACATATAATGCTACATGGTGTGGATATAGAGAGCAGAGCATTTAACTAAGGAAATGCAGACGGCCCACTCTCCTCTCCAGGAATCACCAAAACTCCTAACGTCCCTCAAATGACATGGAAATCCTTGGTTTCCTAACACGACATTATATTTCACCTCTGTCTCATACTGGGCAACTCAGTGTCTCATTTCTTATGTAGATTTATGCATAACAGTGGGTTTCCACTCCCCCCACCCCCACCCCCACCATGTCTCTCATCTCTATTGCTTGCAGTGCTTCGTCTGTAAAAAATATCACCTCACTGCCATGACCCGGTGAGAATGTAACAGCACTACGTTATGTGCAAAGCGCCATATATGTATGCCCCCCCATTCCCCATAAGTGTGTATCTGAATGCAGCACCTATACAAACTCCAGATAAACGTACTACGCAACAGAAAAAGGCCACAGTTGGCCCGATAGTAGGCTACCAGATGAAATTGAAAGATAGTAGGCTACCAGGTGAAATTGAAAGATAGTAGCTACCAGGTGAAAGATAGTAGGCTACCAGGTGAAATTGAAAGATAGTAGGCTACCAGGTGAAACTGAAAACTATGGATGAACTGTAACATAGCCCAACCCCATTGGAACTTCTGTTAGAGGAGCAGTCAGTAAACGAAGAGGATTGAAGTCATTCAGTATGGCATTGACAATATTAAAAGATATTTCACCTGCGACACAGAGCTCTTCAGTTAATGTTTGCTGCTACTGTGTGCTATTTGAATCTATCAATCCAAAAACAAAGTGCATAAATCCTATGCCAGAAATTGTTATATGACAAGTTTGTTAGTAAAGAATGGCTTCAATGAGAGTTACTTAAAACTCAGTGAAAGAGAGCTATGTCATCTTTGTCTAATGACAAAGCTTCTATGCATATATCATATATAACATATTCTATGTATTCTGGTCTAGCTTTGACAGCTTTGCTTATTTATTTATTTTTATCTTTTAGTGTAGAGTTTCATTTGCAGTTCAGCAGTGATGGCTAAGGGTATCCGCAGGGACATCCTGACATCTGGTTCACAGCAAAATACATACGCAGCAATATTCTGAACATGCTCTGCAAATGCATTACTTATTATTCACTACAAAATAAAACTGGTCAAGCTCTGCTAAACCCAGCAGCATATTTGCTGGCAATGTTATGTTACTAAAATTAAGGAGAAAAAAAAAACCTTCCAGCGATGAGATGGAGTTAATAGTGATCGGGTAAACAAATGTTCGGCTTTGGCATAATGTCTGATTTTGTGATTTATCGCTGCGCCCATTTGTCCAATATAATTCCCCTTTAGTGCCGATGACTTAGCCATGCTACTTAAATCACAAATATTTAATTTCAGTGGCCACTATTCACATATTTGCTTTCAATTGTTGACAAACGCTATAGTGTTGAGAACAGTCTTTGTTATTGGATGAATAAAAGTTATGTCAAAGGCAGACCTTGTCTAAAGAGTCTGTATTCATTAATTTGCTAATGGGAGAGTTGGTGGTCACGCACTTACTGTGAATGGGGGGGGGGTTCGTTCATTCATAGCACTCATCTATGGAGAACCTAATTTTGAGATAAGGACACTACAGGTTCAGCATTGCTTTAACTCTACAGTGCCTAGAATAAGAGTGTTGTGTTTCAACATTCAAGTTGACATTAACAAACATTGTCATCAGACTAGTCTCATTTTCATAAACACCCAAGTGTAATAGTTATACTATCTTTTCTGGCTATTTTCAAAACCAAATTTGATTTTTTTTTTTAAACCTTTTGCAAGATTTCATGTAATGTCTTGTGAGATATGTCGTAAGAGTTGTCCCAAACTAAAAAATTAACTATAACTTGATTGTACAACTTTCCAAAAAATGAATTTAGATGTTAAATGTACTTGTCAATATTGACATCCCATTATGCACAACCAGTGTATTACATCAAGACATGCACACAAAGTTAGATCTTAGAATAGCAACTGCTCGCAATCGCGTGAAATTCATTGCCACTGATTGTACAACTGGCCTAGATAGAGAAAGAAATCTGGTTGCAAGCTACATTTGATAGAGAAACCAATACCCTTTCCTCATCATTGCAGGTTAAAATCTGCACAATCCTGAATAAACACATTAAGAAATATTTACAAATCTAGAATAAATCATCAGATAGCCTATATTCTTAGCAAAATCCACCTTTATATTTATTCAATGGAAAACAAGCCAATTGAAATCCACAGAGAAGTGACAAACAAGCAGGCCAATAGCACTGTGTCATAGACTGTGCATAGGTTAGGTAGGCTTTGTGTTGCCTAAAACAAAATGAAAAAGGAGCTTTTTAAATGGCCACACAATAAACGTGCTGGGTTTATGGCAAGTTTAGGAATTACCATAATATATAAGACCATATAATAACCATTTCTAAAGCAGCCTACAGCATCAAACAAAAAAAGTATCAATATGTAACAATGTAACAATATGAAATTAAAATCAGACATCCTTGGATGGTCTTCTATTAAGTGGTTATAAAAACTGCTGTCATTTGACAGAGCATGTGGAATATTAATGCATTGCATGCCATCTGAAGAGTGCGTGCAAACCATGCAGGTTTTTATAAACACGTTTACCTTACCGGCATGCTTTGATGAAGTCAGATAAGCTATATGAATGGCTGGCTTACAGATAGCTAGTTTTTACTTAAAGTTAAGCATTACATATAAAGCGAGAACCATGGAGGAAGCCATCAATGGGTGATAATAATGTGTGTCTTCACGTTTGCAGACATCTCCATTAAGAAATGTTACAGTCCATAGTAACTGTACCATATCATTGGCTTAAGATGATGCATGATTATCGCCATAAAAGATATAGGGCCAGGAAAATAAATCACATTGACATTAAGACCAATACAGACTAACCACTACTCAACATGAATATTTATTTTAAATATCTAGTTTACCTGGGCTCGGGAAGGATGATTTTCTTACTCGCTCGGGCCGCTGGAGTAGATTTGCTCTTTTCCATCGCCATCAAATAACTGACATCGGCGAGTACTGCTTCGAGGTCCGCCATCTTCAACCCGGGGACAACCAAACCGATACAAAATCTTACTGGGAATGTTTCAAGGAATATGAAGCCAATGTCCACCAGATATAACCGACATCAAGGGCCAATGTGAGTGGCAGAAGCTGCTGAACAGATGGCAGGGGCAACCATCGAATGGAATGTTGTATTTGTCCAGAGACCCCAGAATTCACAACACTCAATCTTAAACAACAGTCATTGCAACAAAAAAAAGGAAATACAGAGGGGAAGACATTTGGTGACACGTCTTACTTGTTAAAAATGTTTCCCGATGGCTGCTAGATCAGTCGATATATTCCCATTTAGTGCATAAAGACTGCAGGTATCGCAGACTCTTGTCATAAGAATGACATCAGAAATGCAGATACCGGTACAGATCAAATAGGTTCGCGCAATCTTGTTTTCAAATCGATACTGTCTCGTACTTGCTTTGTAAAAACGCGTCTCATACAGCAAAGGTAAATAGGCTACACAAAATGATTAACCTTCGGAGAACCACTGGCAAAAACCTGTGATGACAAAGGTGGTGCTTTTGGGGGGAAAAAAAGGGTATAATGAAAAAACATCTGTCTTCAATGCCCGCAGGTTTTGAATAATTTGCCTAAATTATATGTGTGCTAAGTAAAAACCTGTCTATTTAATGGAATGACAGTCGATAACTACCGTACATACATCAAAACCATCCATCTACAGTGCCGTATAGACTGGAGGAAAAACCCGTTATAACAAATTTAGGAAACGGGAGTACCGTAACGTCGGTACGGTGCAAGTTAGAAACCAGATTGAGATGGAAACAATATTAGTTATTTGCATTCCATAAAATCCACACACCGCTGTTGTTTATGTTGCCGTGGTCGCTGGCTTCCTGGGTTAGTTTCCTTATCGGTTCATCAATCACAAAAATGTCGACTCAACGATGCCGTTTAGCAAAGAGGGTTAGCACCATGATCAGCCCAATAAGAAGGACAATCGGAGAATTAGAAGCCACATACAACTCTGCAATAGGGAGTTGTTTATCCAGCTAAAAAACGATTCAGTCACACTGGTAGCTAGCTACCACGCTAGCTAGCAAATGAAGTGGCTAGCTTGTTAGCCAACTAAAAAAACAAGCTTCCAAAAGATCGACCAATACATTAATATCATTCGTAGTATCTGTATTAAAAACAGCAGCAAAAAGTCCTTGGTGTTTGTGGCAAATCGCGTTGCAAGCTGCCCAGAACTGAGGAAGCGTACACCAACGTTGGCTCGACTTCAGACAGCGATTTGCCTAATAACGTTAACGTTAAGCTAGTACGGTATAGCAGCATGTGAACTGGCTACGCGAACTGGGGGCTATATTGCAGGTCTTCCAGGAAACAGTTTGAGGAAATCGCAAAAATACTCAAAAGGATCGCGGAATGCGCATAAAATAATCCATCGTTACCCCTGGCGCCGGGGGACCTTCATCGCTTGTAGAGCCAGCACAACTCTACAGAGTGCGGGACGAGGATTGTGGCGCTGACGCGTGATGGTGGAGGGTGGGGGGACGAGATGGAAATTGGTTTAACATACAACTTCTTCTTCCTCTGCCGTATACGGCAGTGGGTAGACCACTGTGTGGCGAGCAAAGTGCTGAGGTAAATGCCAATACGCAACACGACACGTTCGGACTATTTCAAATCAGCGTCGATGTCACAAATAAAATGAGATCCAAGGTGCGCGATGTTCTCTGCATGCTTCGATAAACTCCACCAGGCGTATATAGGCAGATGTTCTATCATGGATGTGCCCTGTCCAGTTGCGTAGCCAAATCCTTTCTGTACATTGACTGTGTCCACGAGTACTAACCAGCTTTACTTCTCCAATATGGCACAAATACTGTTAAAATCCTTCGATCGTTTTGGGACTATTTTCGCTTACAATATTGCACTGCCTGCTTGCTTTATGGTTTAACTTCCTCCCACTGCGGCGCAGTTGCTTATAAAACATGGAGATGGCTATATTGCCTGTCTGGAGCGGAATGCCGTAGCCTACTGTTATTCCATTGTTTCTGAACACATTTGCCTAATACCTATGTATATAGTTAACTATTATATAATACATTAAGTATTAGCCTACAGTATATATTATTAAATTGCCTACCTAAATAGTCATTGGATAGCCTATTATTTTTGTATCAGATATGTCTACGGTTATGCGGTTTAGCAAGCTCTGCTTGAAAAGGGGCAGTGTAGAAACTGTAGACATTTGGCGAATGCAGGCCTACATAATTTTGTCTAAATAAACACAATATTATTAATTTATTTAGGCTAATAGGCATATGGCCATAAGTTTCAGCGAATCACTAGCCTGTATTTGCAATAGTGATACCGTGGATATCGGATTGGTAGACCTATTGCTATTTGCATATTGTGAGACGTATTGCTATAGTACTTATTGGAAGACATAGCCTACCATTAAAAACAATATAAAGTACAGAGACCTCTGTTAAGGACATGTTTAGGGTCATATGTCAACAAATGCGTAACTGACGAAATATTGTCTTACTCATTATATGTTCATTAAGCCTGCTTGTCCCTGGTTATAAAAGCAGCAGTGAAACTAACAGCTATCAGCGATGTACTGTAGCCTCTCGTGGAAGTGGTGCCACCTCCTGGCTACAGTGTGTATTGTTGTTTTCCCACATCCTTTCAAAAATGTAGATTAAGGCGTCTCTTAAATTTACACTATTCAAATGTGGTGTGTTGCTAAGGATAGAAACAATGTTAATAAATGAAAAACTATAATAGTGATTGTAAACATGCTATTCCCACAATGTGTTATTTTGCATAGCTTGCGATTAAAGCAGTATAGACCCTTGGCAAATAGCAATAGACACACATTAAACATGTACATTTTTCTGTGGGTCAGAAGGGGAAATGGATCTAAGCAATTCAACTCATGCTGCTAGTTCTTTGCTTGTTGCAATTGTCTTACAATGGGATACCGTCAGTAAAGCATGCACATACATGGAAACCAGTAAGGATTAAGAAAGACAGTTTATTCAGCACTGGAAAGCAGGATATTTCATGGGTGTGGGGTGACATGAGAGAAGGGTTGAGTGGAATAAATGTGGTTACTGCTGAATACGGCGGATGGACTGAATCTGAGGGGTCTGGCAGTGGGAGCCAAACTCTCTAAAGTGTTTGTACTCCCCGCAGTGACGATCACACTCCATAATATACTGGTATCCACGGTAACAGGGTACTGGTAGCACACAAATCTGTCGTGATATTAGAGAGGGGGAGTATAAATGTTTATAAACCATGCTAAACATTATTTAGATGAGAACATAACACTTAATTTATTCCATAGGGGAAATTCAGGAAC
This sequence comes from Typhlichthys subterraneus, assembly GCA_027564835.1. Taxonomy (NCBI): domain Eukaryota; kingdom Metazoa; phylum Chordata; class Actinopteri; order Percopsiformes; family Amblyopsidae; genus Typhlichthys; species Typhlichthys subterraneus. The sequence continues at coordinate 247,587 of JAODUH010000004.1, read as the reverse complement.
AGCAAAGAATTTGGAAAACGTAGCAAACAATTATCGGAGAATCAAATGAGCCGGTAAGATCTGTGTGGACACTTACGCTGCTGACTGGACCCTGAATGAGCTGACTTCATTGTTGCACCAGCCCATGGCCTGTATGGACGGGTAATCGTCGCTAATCTCACCCTTGCGGCCCATGAAGTTCTCACGCTCATAGATACTCATACGGAATTCTCGGTGGTTCTGTTGGCAAACACAGAATATTGAATTATTCTTTCAATTGCTGTAAACAGCTCCATACGACATATTGCATTTCAGTGAGTGTAAATATACTTATAAAAGATGTATTTTTGTTTTACTGTATTTAAACACAAAAACGATATACTTACAGCACAGGCAATAGGTCTGAAGGAGGTCATTCTCTCAATGTGGTGTGCATTGCTTCCACCGAACGCATCGCACTGAGGATACTCTCCCCTCTCCAGAACAAACTGCTGTCCTTGGTAAGAGGCATGCTCATAACCCACCCAACTAGAACAAAAGGGGCACAGCAGTGCAACCCTAGTATGTTTACAGTGTTTGATAGTGGCAGTGAGACAGAGTCACCTCCTCCTTTGTAAGTTGATGGATGTGAAGTGCAAAAAGATGTCTGTGTGTAAAGTTCAAACTCACGCTCCACTCTCCACCCTCAGCGAGCGAACGGACTCGAAACCGAACTCCATGACATTGCAGCACTCTGCAGTGAACTCGTGGCGACGACCCTGGAAGCACTCCTTGTCGTAGACAATGATCTGACAGGGAAAAGCACACAAACAGCAAAGCTTTGCAATGCACACCTTGACCTTTTGTTACCTTCTCTAGCAATGGCACAAGAGTCCCAAGTGATAAGAGAGGGCATTCTTACCAGAGCGGGCTACTTAAATCTCATGTAAACTTTCACGTGGATACTCTCAAGACATAACACTACAGGAAATAAGAAATTACATTTAAGGAAATAAAATCTGCTTTTCATTCATCCCAAAACTAACCTTCCAGTGGCCGGAGAACTTGGTGCAATGGTGAGTCATCTTAACTGGAACATCAGGTATGAACACAGTGTTAATCGCACATTAGATATGATCTACAGTTGAATAAATATTCCTGAAAAAAAAAAATATATATATTTTATTTTATTTTATTCCCAGTATTGGCAGAGTTTAGCTAAACAGCGCCTCTCAAACTCATTTATTTAAACATGTGAGAGGGAGGGGGGATTTAGTAACACTATGCAGGCCATTAGCAGACCTGTTCTCATGAAATATTCATCAAAAACTGAGCTTGAACAGCCTGCAGCAACAGTAAATGTTGAGGAAAAGTTGAAAAGCATTTAGAAAGGCCTGAAAATGACTCCATGAATTCATAATGCATCAGAGGCTATGCATAGTTCCCAGACACAAATGAAGACAAGTCAAAAAGCCTCCAGCTATAGCATACTTTGCTCTATGCTTTATTCTTTGTTGTGCTCCGGTATTCATCTCACGGAGTTGCAGTGGAGCCAGCGGACGGCTCATGCGTGCTGGGCCGGGGAACATTGTGTGAGCGTATGGGGGTCTGCTACCCTGGCTGTGCTGCCCTGGCTGGATGGGTGGGTGGGAAATAGAGGGACGGGGGACTCACCTTGCTTTGATGCCCTTGGCTGTCCTGGTGTGAGAGTGAGGGGACACCCTTCTAAAGCCTTCCCTTGTAAGAGGTCATGCTAAAAGCCCCAGCTCAGCAGCAGGGAGGGGCCTTTCGCTACTGCCCACCCCCAACACAAAAGCATGCTTAATCTATAGAGGGTTAGAAGTTCAGACACGACAGTATCATCCCAAGCAATGGGCACAGAAAGACATAAGACATATCGAGAGAAACAATGTTAATTACTTATTTATTCGTCTTACCTCGACAGGCACAATCGATACATTTTGTTTTGTTAATTTCAATCCGTGCCAGACTGTCCCATACCCTGTGTGATGTCTACTGATAATATACACTTTGTATGGTATTATTGTATTGTATATACCAGAGAAGCTCATACTATGAACTCATAATACCTTTATTATATTGCTTGTTAGGTTGAGGATGAGTAAGGATTGTGCTTAGCTATAAATAGGCTATTAGCGATATTACTTCATGTGAGAAAGATAAGTGAAGGATTTCCAGAGAGACTACAACATTACATGAAGAATAAATTGGATTTTGAAGGTTCCATTGAGGATTTGATTAAGAAGGTGAGAAAAAAATATTTATAATTAACTATGGTTGATAATAATGTAATATATTCAAAGGTTTTAGTATTGGTGCATTAAGTTTGGTATTTATGTGAAGGTCAAAGCATTTATGCATAGTTTTATAATGCGTTCATAGATTGCATCTACAGCATGTTTTATAGAACAGACATTATATTCTTCAGTAAATGTGGTTTATTCGGTTATACTGTATATTCATGCTGGTATACCTTCATGTGCTGCACATACATTTTAATTATAGAATCAATCATCTGCATGATATACTCATGGCATTCTCTTTCAAATATTGATGTTCTTTATATTTACTAGATTATACTGAATATAATTAGTAAAAACATAATATTTAAAAAATATATTATTATTCTGCATCTGAACTAAAAATAATATTAGAGGATAATCTATCCATAAACCATCTGAATTGTGTGTATTTTTGGCACTTTTTCTCAACATCAATTAGGTATATAATTTACCTAAATTTAAAGTGGTAAATAATCAAAATAAGATTATTTACCCAAAGTTTTTAGTTGGCCAATAATGAAATATAGTGGGCTTTATATTTGTGGGCTTGCTATGATGACTTTTTACAGTGTTTCTTTACATCTATATTATATACTGAATAATAAAAGGAAACATAATATGGTGGTAGTAATTTACAGCACCAACTCAGATGCTAAACATCATGCATCCTCGCTGGGACAGCTGGAGCAACTCCTACCGCAGTGACTGTCTCATGTCCCTCAGGCCCATTCGCATGGTAACGCCATGTGTCACCTGCTCTGGACAAATGCAGACATTATGGGGGAACACATACGGCATTATATGCAAACATATACAGTGTATTCATATTCATGCACACTGAACCTTTTTTACAGAAATGTTCTGGAACTTGTTTAGGTTAAATACAGTGTTTCAAAATGTTGTATTGGGTTCAATCTCAAACTGAATGGCATTCCTCTCTGTGTTCCGGTGTACCTTCAACCCTTCTGTGTGCCAACCCTGTGGGCGCCTGGCTTCTGTGCCAGAGTGGGCAGTGTGAGAGTGCCAGGAGGATCGAAGTAAACACATATCGTGACCGTTGGGTGTTTGTCGCTGACTGTCTGTATAGGTCTCAACCATTCACCCATTGGTGGACAGGTCACAACAGACAAAGTCAAACCCCTCCACTTCACAGAGCACCTCATTGAGTGTATATGTTTCTTTCTCAGTTGGGTGGGCTATCAGTAACCTGGATACAGAGGCTACCAGTACCTGTTTGAGTATGGCGAATATAGGCACTACAACGAGTTCTGCGCCTACCAGCCCCAGATCCAGTCCATGCGTCGTATCAGGGATATGCAGTTCCACCAGAGAGGGTGCTTTACCTTCACCTCCCCCAGCAAGTGAACGACTCTTACTGGGCATCTGGTGTAGTTGCAGCTAGTCCTCTCCACTGCCCATTGGACGCTTTTAATAATCTTTTCTCTTTAGAGATTTCCTCACATCCCTCCACCCCCAAAGGAACGAATTACAGCATTGTAACGGACAGACATTTCATGGTGACAAAAATAAACCTGTTTTGAAAAATGAGTCTCTCTCCTTGACTGGACTTTATTTTACAGATTCACAGCTCAGTTGTAGGACTCATTAGCATGTTCTCTATCTTTAATCATTTACCATATTTCGTATTTAGTTACAATTCTACCACCTTAAATTATCTAAATTCTTAGATTATTCTCCATATCTCCATTCTGATCCAGCCGAAAAATTTAATTTTCAAAATAACAAGATAGTAAAGCCTTGCATCTATTCAGGCAAGCGTTGACTCCACCTACTACATACACATTTGACGCGCTGGGGTCCTTCTGACTATAGCAACATATGATTTCCATGTTACTTTAGTATACGGTAGTCAGTTTTGCTACTTGCAAAAGCTGTTCAAGAATAAGCGACAATGGCTGCTATTTTTAAAGCAAGAAAAGGTTAGTGACATTTAAAACAATTCGTTAACATTGCCATCCTGATAGTGAATAATGTCATTGTCCTTAAGAGTCGTCTAACCCGACTGTGAATTGAAGGCTAGTTATCTTAGCCTTATTTGTATGTAAATCGTAATGCTAGATTATCCACTCGTAGCATTACACATTTTGTATTCAGAAAACATTAAACTGATTTTTAATTCGTAGGCCTATTATTACAACTATGATTTAAACTGTTAGTTTAGACAGTGGAAATATGACGATAAATAAGTGAAATTGCTTCAGATGAATCTTTAACGGGATCACTGATGGAATTTCTGATTTCAATATTATGAAATATATTATACAATATTATTATATTATGTCTCTACATTAAACAATATAGCAGCTTTATTACAGGTCATATAATAATATAGCAATATTTCCAAGAAGCGTTCCCCGTGTAACTATTAATTAATAGCTAAACATCCTAGCTTTAATAGTTTCCCCTTTCACCCAGATACTGCAGTGTTGTGGTGTAAAATAGTCTTTAAAGGCATATTGATATTAGTGTTTTGTATATTCGCAGGCATTATACCATATGTATTTAATCTAGTTATTTTATTTAGTTTGCACTGTGTTCATTTAGTAATGTCGTTATGTGTTTGGATTGTATTCTCTCTATTTCACCCACAGCTCTAGGCCTGTGTTTTAGCGGCTGTCGGACTTTGACTCAGATCGCAGAGCTACCAGAAATGCACCAGATCATGAGGCAGACCTGCAGAGATTATGCGGACAGGGAACTGGCACCCATTGCTTCTAAAATAGACAAGGAACATTTATTTCCTGCAAAACAGGTAGATAGACTTGCACATATCCAAAGAAGAGAATAGCATAAACAACTTGTCTCTGTTATTCTTATGCCCAGTGTGACAAATTATAAATGATCACTCAATCTGCTAGAATATTATACGGTTAAATCACTATTTATAGGTCACAAAATGTTTATGTTATTATATATATTATGAAAAAAATATTAATGAATAAGTCCAAGAACAAAAACCACAATAGCATCAATGTTTACCTTAATACTTAATTATTTGCGCACCAAAGAATTCCCAAATCAAAACATTAAAACGCATTATGGGATACACACTCCTGACATATCGGGGAACCTGTTCGACATCCCAAGCTAATGTAAAGCACATGTTCTGATCCAGATTCAGGAGTTGGGCTCCATGGGTGTGATGGCTGTAGAGGTACCAGAAGAGCTTGGTGGTGCTGGTATGGACTATCTGGCCTACAGTCTGGCTATGGAGGAAATAAGTCGAGGCTGTGCCAGTACTGGAGTGGTGGTCTCCGTGAACAATGTATGTGCTTTTCTCAGGTCATTATGGTTTTCGCATGAAGATTGCTATTGTGGTTGGTTGATTGTTATTATGGTTGACTTTAAAAAACAATGTTTTCTTGATTCTGTGTTTAGTCACTTTACATCGGACCAATATTGAAGTTTGGCACAGAGGAACAAAAGAAACAATGGATCACCCCTTTTACCACTGGAGAGAAGGTGGGCTGCTTTTCCCTCAGCGAGCCGGGTGAGGGAAACACACACACACACACACGTGCAAGTGCAGCTGTGTACACAGTTATAGTTTTACTTACTTACGTAAAACGTTTGAATGCAGATCACACCACCATTGATTACATGGATCAGTGCAACTGTCTGGTTTGTGGCCAATAAATTGATGCCAGGTTTCCATTTTTGACTCAAGGGAACGGCAGCGATGCAGGTGCAGCCTCTACGTTGGCCCGTCAGGAAGGCGATGGGTGGGTGCTGAACGGCACCAAAGCCTGGATCACCAACAGCTGGGATGCTTCTGCCACCATTGTCTTTGCCACCACAGACAAGAAACTCAAGCACAAGGTATGGCACAACCGATATAAAATGTATTACGTGTGGTGTGAATGTCAATTATTAGTTTTTAGATTAATTATTCAATTGTGATTTGCAATTTTGCTCCAGTAGTTTGAGTGTGTGTGGTAGGGATATTCATGGTTAAACGCTTTACTGATAACCTACAATAAGAATTGTGATTAATACTATCAGTTAAATGGTTAAAGTTTGCTGCATGGTAAAAGAAAAATAAATCATCGCTACAGTAGCCTACTGTACCATCTAAGCAGGTCTCAGTTACTTAACAGACTGCTCACCAGACTAGCATAATCCCACACAGCACATCACCAAGTTTAGATTTTGAAGTAAAAAGCAATAGACGAGCTGCGCTCTAGGCTACAGTGCACTATAGGTTATAGCATATGCAGGCTATTAGGCTAGTGGCTAGCCTACTACACAGTATAAACAGGGACACGCTATAAGGACTTTGGTATAAACGAGCACCCAACATATAGCAGACACAACGCCATTCATTCAATGTAAACAATTGAGTATTGTATCTTATTATCCAATCAAGCTGTTGACTGTCCACAGACTAATTTCACTGGTTGAACAAATAATGGTAATATACAAATAAATGTAGCCTACGTGATAAAAAGTAGCATGTTCTGGCATGTAGGCTGCTGGCTGCTTAACTTGTAGCATTATCTGCTTATCTGACCGCTTCTACAGTTCTACAGTTCTGCTGTGATCATCTCGGGCATTTGGCCTCACAGACACTCGTCCTTTCTAAATATAACGTTTTAATATTGCCGGTTAATGAGTGTCTGTCGGTATGAATTATTTTCAAAATGAGGATCCCTAGTGTGTAGTATGAGACTGTGTGTGTGATATATTGTTTTAGCTATACATTGCACAGTTTGCATGAATGTGAGTTTGTGTACTGCTGCCGCACCTAACTAAACACAGCATTGTAGATCGGGGTTTCTTCAGTGCAGTAGTCTACAGTTATAACATGACGATGATGCTGTTCACTTTACACACAATGAGTGCTGGGACGGTTAGTCGATGTAACCGACATCACCGGTTCTGTAAATATACATTTATTTCTGAAAAAATTATCGCTAGATTAATCGCCCAAAAATCGTTTGGTACAGCACTACACACAATAGAGACATTTATTGTGTTGTTATTGTTATGGACGTTTTCTATTTCAAATATAATTTATCTGCTGTATATCTGTCATTGTGTCTTGCATATATGTGTAGGGTATAAGTGCGTTCCTGGTCCCCATGCCTCACCCTGGGCTTTCCTTGGGGAAGAAGGAAGATAAATTGGGCATCCGAGGCTCATCCACTGGCAATATCATCTTGGAGGAGTGCAGAATACCCCTGAGCAACATGCTGGGTTTGCGTGGTGCAGGATTCAAAATAGCCATGGTACTCCTCTCCAGCTTATTTGAATGCTTGCAGCACAACATAGTTGGGCTATATGCCCAGTAAGAACTCTACTGAGATTTAAATTTAACATCAATGTTCCTCCGTCAGTGAAAATGCAAACCGACTGCTTTGAGTGCAACAGTAGCTCAAAGCATAAATTACACGCTGAGATTCCCTCCCAGGCAAATGTCGTGTAGAACGCGTGGCCTACTGTGCACAGATGCTGAGCTAAACCAGATACATGCTGCGAGTTGCTATCGACGACAAATGCAGCTGTACAATGACTATAAGTGGCTTTGGTTTTTGTTTTTTTTGTTAAATGCTATTTTGGTCCGACTCGTGCAGCAAACCCTGGACAGTGGACGTATAGGCATTGCAGCACAGGCTCTTGGAATTGCTCAGGCTGCCTTGGACTGTGCTGCAGACTATGCACACAAACGCACAGCATTTGGAGCCCCTATTGGCAAGATGCAGGCCATACAGGTATGTTTGGGAACACCCATATATGTAAAAATATGTAAGTTAACAAAGTTAGCTATTTTGTGTTTTCTTTTCAAATGTGTTAGCATGTTGGTTAAAATGCTAATGTGGCCCGTAAAGTTCTGACATTTTCAATGTGGCCCCCAAGTGAAAATTGCCCACCCCTAAACAAGAGACTGCATTTCTAATGGAAGCTGATGATGTTGCGGTTCCATTTCACACTTATGTTGTAGTTCAAACTGGCGGATATGGCCGTGGCGATTGAGAGCGCTCGTCTGCTCACCTGGAAAGCTGCACTTCTGCGGGACGCCAAGAAACCCTTCACTAAGGTACGCAAATGTTGCCACTGTTTATGGAACAAGCCTCTTTAACCATTAGAAAAGTGGTTAGTCCAAAATGCAGTTTCAAAACATTTTGGTAGAGACGATGTGCCGTATACCTAGATTAATTCTGATTAAATATGAACAATTCATAGTGTTTAATAGTGCTTCAAAACTCTCACAGTGTGAAATAGTTTTGCTAATCTCTGTACCCCCTTAATAAATGATGAATATCTGTTCAGTTAAATACAAACTTCACCTAATATTGTAATTCCTTACCATTTCAAGACCAAAGTGTCCGTTCTTCTTCCTTTCGTGCAGGAAGCAGCCATGGCGAAGCTATCAGCATCTGAAGCGGCTACATTTTGCTCCCATCAGGTAAGATTGCACAGCATTTAAATGTATATGAATACAGTGCTGTCGATAATTTAAACTAAAACAATGCAATCTTATTTTTGTCTTTTACATGGAACCATAAGTCGATCCAGGTTTTAGGGGGAATGGGTTATGTGACGGACATGCCAGCTGAGAGGCACTACCGTGATGCGCGCATCACAGAAATCTACGAGGGCACTAGTGAGATCAATAGACTTGTCATAGCTGGCCAAGTACTAAAGGAATACCAGCAATAGTGCTTATTATTTTTATTTATTTTTAATATGGCCCAAGCTCAGCTTCAGATTGCCTAACTGGAAAATAATTTGCCATAAAGACAATGCCGTTGGAATGATCTAGCATTGGATATGTTTGGAGGGCCACATATTTATTTCTCATCAAAAAGGACTATCAGAGCTATTTTGTTTATCTTGGCTCAACTAACTCTTGGCACAGCCACACACAATGCAATATTTTTATCTACAGATGGCCTTAATGTTATTGTTTCACCTCCTTAGACTGCCTCAGAGCACAGCCAATGTTGTATCCCAAAACCAGTCCGATTATCACTGCAACTGCACGTTGCAGCTTCGTGCCACTGGAGAGCAGTGATGTTCTCACATTGTTCTTTAAATAAATGTATATTGAATGTGTTTTCTTGCTTTCTTCTTTCTGTGATTTGTTCATCTTTTTTGCTGTTCTAGATTATAACATTAACTATTGGGTTATGTTTTGTTTCATACTTGTTGGTTTAATGCTGTGGAAGTAGCACACATGTCAAATGTCCCGTTAATTGAGTAAGGTGCTTAATTCTATACTTTTAATTAAATATAATTTATTTAATGTGGCTTTTTTCATCTATTTGCTGTACCGCTGTGCACACTTAACTATTAACACACTGTACCCAATGCAAAATATAATGCATGATGGACAAATAAAAAAACAGAAAATATAATGGACCGTTTTGGAAATATATGGCAACATCAGTTGGGCTGCTGATTTCAAGTCTACAATATTTCATTTGAGTTTATTTCACACTTCCTCTTATAGGTGATTTTGAAGTATTTTATGTGTTGCAGCTAGCAATAACACATTAGTGATTATCTTTCCCTTCCTCTGCTCTTCACAGAGCTTTGCTTGGAGTATTATTTGATCGCATCCTAGTAATTTCTCTACACTGGTGAATTCCACTGCTTACAGAGTGATTGTTTTGATGTCCTGACTCATTCTGCAAGAGGGTTTCCTTCCTGTCCCGCCCGTGGCCCCGCCCTTATAGAAACAATTGGCACATGCCAGCCCTCTCTTGTGGTTATTAATTACATGTTTGTTGTTTAATGCTATAGATCATTACAAAATATACTAGCTGCTATGTGGTCCTCCATAATTTCACTTCCATTTCAAGTTATACTTTCTGTGCATTTGTTTTAAATCTGTCAAATATTTCTCAAATGCAATAGACATTTTTTTATTAATATTATTAAAGTCGTAAAAATTCAAACAAAACAATACATATGCAAATTAAAAATATACTTTGTGTAAAAAAAAAAAAAAAAGAATAGCGCATTATTAAATAGTTGCGCCTGAACTTCATTTTCATAAGCATCACAATAAGTCCCCGCTGAAAGTCCGTATAGGCTATAATACTGTAGGTTACAGCGCTTTTCAGATGGCAGTAGACCTACACCTTTATAGGCTAATACCACCTTCATCATGCTCATATCCAAAATATCATAGCCTATCGGCGTTGGCACCATAAATATGACATATAGGCTAGGCTAGCCTATTTACCTATACTATATTTGTATTTTGTCATTGGCTCCATTATAAAACATTTTTATATGAAATTGATGATGGTGCTGCAGTAGTCCGGCTACAGAGTCTATTAAGGTCAAACCTAAAGAATCAAGTTTGGCTTAGCAGACATTGTGGTTTGTATAACCTTTGCTCCAACCTCAAGTTCCAGGGTCGTCAATGGGCTATTCTACACATAATTCTTCTTGTCAAAGTCTCCGTTGACCGTAATACTCTTAGTAGGCGCATAATTGATTGAATAGCCTCTCGTTACTCGGGGACAGGAACAGCACAGCAGGGTCCCACCGAGGAGCAGTAAAGCTGTGGCCGCCCAGCCGATATAGATGGCGGCCCCCATCTCTCTCTTCTTCGACGAGGGGACTTGAGGATCGTAGAAGGCCGAGATGATGTTGCTGGCCATCCAGCACAGAGGAATGAGCACGGAAAGTCCACTTAAGATATAGAGGATGCCTCCAGCTCTGACAACCTTCGATTTTGCGGATTCGTCTTTGAGGCAGTTGGTGCACTTTGCGCCGGCGATGGTCACCGTCAGAGCCGTGATCCCAAACACGGCGGAGACCACGTTTAGGGCCCGTGCAGTCTGCAGGTCCTTGGTGAGAGCGAGCACGGAGTCGTGCACTTTACACTGCATCTGCCCAGTGCTCTGCACCACGCACGACATCCACAGTCCGTCCCAGATGGTCTGTGCGATCACTATGTTGGAGTCGATGTAAGCTGACACTTTCCACATCGGCAAACCGCAGGCGACAATAGCCAGAAAGGACCCTGATACACAGAGTGCCATTCCCAAAAACTCCAAACACATAGAAACCATGGTTGTGTGCTCAAATAAACGACGGGATATTCTGTATTGCTTTCTTGGAATGTTAAAAATATATTTTCCTCTTTAAAGTTCTGCTTTAAGTGATAATACGATGCAATATGTCTTCTTGTTTGATCTGCGCTTGTTGAGTTGTTCTCCATTCACTGATTCAACCGGGTCTGTGGCTTGCCCTTTATGGGACCACCGACGTGACGCCACTACTGTGGCTACCACACACGTCAAACTAAACAGACCAAAACATAACGGACACACTTCTGACCAATCAGCAGAGAGCGCACGTTGCTTTAACCAATGAG
>JAODUH010000004.1:213070-228810 GCA_027564835.1 Typhlichthys subterraneus | reverse complement strand
TTTAATTGTTCCCCATACACATTTTAAAACTAGAGGGGACCATTCTTTTCAAGCAGTGGCACCTAGGTTGTGGAATGTTTTGCCCCCTTCTCTACTCTGCTTGGATTCGGTGGAAACTTTTAAAACACAACTGAAAACTCTTGTATTTGAGTATGGGAGTAGCCTAATAGTTACATAATAACGTGTTCTGGACCAACATCAACATCACTAGGTAGAGCGTGTGAACGGCATTATGACATGTGATGATGTGTGGATGTTTTGACGTTTTCTTTTAAGAGGCGCCGCTGTGCGGTTGGGGAGCGTTGCTGACATCACAGGTATATGACTCATCCCAGCGCCAAATGCAGCTTTCAGACTCCTGATAACTAGCTCCTCTGTAGCAACACGCTAATTGTGACTATTCTAATTAACAGATTTAATTAGAATAGTCACAATGAGCATTCCAGTTTCAAAGATATCACACACACACACCGTGTTTGGGCAACAAACATCATATCCCGTAGTGGTGTTTATCCTAGGGCATGACTGTGAAGGGGACTCTGTGAAGACTTGCCTCTGCGGATGCTGCGTCTTAGCTTCCCACAGAAGGGGTCGATTCTGGGTACATCCTCGCCGTCCACGCCGGGGGAGGGGCACTGGTCTGGAGAAGACGGCGCCGGGGGGGGCTGGTTGCTGGGTGGCGGGGAGGTGGAGGCAGGCGGGGGTGAGGGGGCGCTGGGGGCCGTCTGAGGCGCTCGGGGCTGGACGAGGGCCAGGCCAGAGGCGTGGTGGTGGAGGCTGGACAGGGGGCACGCCAGGTCCAGACCCCCCACCCTGGCCGAGACGGGGGAGTGCAGGGAGAGCTTCCGCACTCGGACGGGGGGGGAGGCGTGAGACGGGAGGGAGAGCGGAGGGGGAGAGGAGAACTTGCGGCAGAGGCGAGGTGACTTGTCGTTGCCGTGGTCCCCGCTCCTGTTGTTCTGGTTGGTGGCAAAGAACAGCTCCAGAGACCTGGGTGACGGGGCAGGCGTCATGTCAGAGGGCAACAAGTGATATAACACATCATAGATTGTGCATGGGAAAGGCCTTAATACACTGTATGCTACAGTATATTGGAAGCAGCCGCGGTGCTCGTATTAGAGCCATGTGGGAATCTAATCCGATCAAAGATCTTTAAACTGCAGGATAGTTTCCAGGGGGAAACAATTCCAACATGGGAAAATGTCTCTCATATTGCTTCAAGGGCCATTTTAGCATTTTAATTTTCAAGGCACATACAGAATTAATCTCCTATCTGATAATCAGCCATCTTGCAGCCATTGGTAAGTTGGTAAAGCTAGTAGCTAAAGGCTACTTTGCAACTGTTGACAGAATTTGTATATGTTCAGCCTTTTTCACACACCCCATCTGCCATGCATCAATGATGCCCGCCCACACCATGGCCTGAACCATTTCTGTAGAACTATTGTTCTGAGAAACATACCAACATACCAAACGGCTTCCTAGATAGACAGAGGCAGGGAGGACATGGCGTGGGAAAAAATACTGGAGGATGGTGATGGTGTGTGTGTGGAGTGATGGACAATGTTCATGGAGAGAAAGGACAGCGCTAGGCTAATGACGATAGCAGGAAGTCCAGGATAGGCAGCACTCATTGGTTCTCAAAGTAAGGATTTAGACCTCATCTGAGGTCGTAATAACCTTTGGGAGGGTAGATTGTTAGGGTATTGGTAAGTTAGACACTATTTAACCACCACCCATTCATATCATACCATTCACAGCGGTTAATGTATAGTGTATATACAATACACTGGCAACATGTTGACCAGTCAGAGGGAGCAAAGGGCGACTAAATACCAGTTGATTCACCAATGTGCTGAATATGCACTAGATCATTAATCTATAGTTTTGTTGTCTTTGTGTATATTTTTGGTGGCGTTTATACTGTACATTTCTAACCTATCCTAGGCTTCGGTACAAGTAGATGCTGTCCTACACCGTCTGAAAAACGCACTCCCCTTCTCTTCACTTGTCACGCCGTCAGTGTTTTGAGTCACAGTAAAAACACCATAATGTAACGGACTCATGTTAGCTCAGGTCGCACAGCGTTCGCGTACGGGGCCAATGGCGCAGCAGAGTACAGTTGTAAGCATGAGGGACAAATAGAAGGAGAGAGCATGTTACTTGGCCTGGTCCAGGGTTATCTTCTTGATCTTCAGGCTGTAGTCAGAACAGATGGACGTTATGGACAGACGGTCGAATGAGTGATACTGCACCCTGTAGCAGAAGAGGACATGGATGGATGGATGGATGGATGGAAAAATGGCAAAGGAATGAAGAAATACATTGGGTTTGAATGATAACATTAATGAAAGGTTGACGGGTGATGTTGAGTGGATCAAATGAAAAATAGATGTCAACTGTGTAAGACAAGTGAATACAAAATGACAGGAGTATATACTGAGCTGTGTGTGTGTGCACGTCAAAAAGCTATTTCACTTTGCCCTGAGGCACACCTGTATTTGGAGAGAACACACACACACACACACCTACACACACCTTCCTCTTGTTACCTCAGGAAAAGACCCAGCTTTTCCAGTTAAAGAGTCATTACAAGCAGAATTAGAGCAGAATATAAACACACAAAAGAGGCATTTAGAGAAATAAAATAAACATAAAGTATGAAAGGCAGAGCGAGAGCATGAGACGTCCCCTACACATTGCACTGTATTCCTATGGCTGGGCCAAGCGCAACACTGTTGAAGCATCTGTTTATCTGGCATGTGTCATATACTTCCCACACTGAAATGTATGTATTTCAGCCAGTGTGTGCTTAACCTTGTAGGCAGAGGTGGCTGCTGGCTGCTGAGCCAATGCCACTGAACCACATCCTAACACATCTGAAATAGAGGGAATGTTTGTCTCACAGCTCTCAGGGAAACCAGCATACACCCGCGTTGCTTATCGCTCACATGTATTGCATTCAAACGCAGTCACAGACAGACAGAAACACTTACTCAAATTTGCATTAGAATGACATTGATGTGTGAGGTGGGTAGAGGCCTTCAAGGGTCCTCCAAGACCCGACCGGATCGGGTCCAGCTTTGAATGTTTGACTCGGATCTGGGTCGGGTCTGACATACTTGCTATGATTTTTGGGTATATGCAATTTTCCAACTGGACCCGTTAATTAATTAATAAATATCTTTACATTATTATATGTATCTTAAATATACTGTATATAAGGAAGCAATTACAAAATTTTGAAATGCTCGTTAATACTTGTTAATTTTGGACCAGGTCCAAAAAATTGGACCCGATCCGAAATAAACCAAAGTATTGGTGAAGACCTCCAGTGTGAGGTACAGTATGTGAAAATCAATATAGATGTTACATTAACATGTAACAGGTTAACATTTAACAACAAGTTCAGGTTTCTAAGTGAAAGAGAAATGGTGTAAGTAATTCACCACTACGGAGACCTTACCGTGCAGCAAGTACAGGAAAGTGTGTATCAGTGAGTTAAACATTGAAAATGTCCTGTGTGTGGATTGCTTGACGTTCCCTTGTCAGTTACATTTCCAGACATTTTAAAAATGTTTGTTTGGTGGTTTAAAGGCCAATTTGCAAGGAGCAGCCTTGACGGGACCTTCCTGTTCATATTTGTGGAAAACTGCTGAGGGCAAATTGTGGTCAAAACGTGTTTCAATACTTTTCAGAGAGCACACCGCTCCTGGTACGCAATCCTGGCACAACCGGTGTTAATAAAATGGTTGATGTGAATGCCTTAGCTTGACCTACACATACAAATCAGCAAGTTGTGTGTATATGCGGAAGAATTTGCACATCACCTGATGGGAATGGAGGTGAAGGGTTTTTTATAGATGTCTGCCAGCTTGTCCATGACCACAGCTGCGGTGGTGAAGATCCTGTATGTGTGGAGGAAGGTGTTGAGGAAGTCTATGGAGAGGAAGCGCAGGTCGGTCAGCCTCTCCAGGAGCCGCTCCACGCTGGCGTAGCGGATCTGGGGGACCTTGCAGGAGTTGAGCGTCTTGCTGAAGCAAATGTCAACATCATCTTTATGGAGACGCACGTCGGATCTGATGGATACACAGACACACACACGCACGCACACACACACACAAGTACACACAGGTACACACATAACCGAGCGCCGGTGTGACTGAGTTGCTTAGCGAGGAAAGAGTTAAGGAGAGTAACTGAGGTAAAGGTTTATGGAGGAAATTGATAGAAAGCTTACCACATACCACAGAATGCAGACACGTGCATAAAATGAATAAAGCATAAAACATAATATAAAGCCCAACTGTTTTAAACCAATAAGACACTGGCATGAAGACATGGGTACCCTGGCCCTCCCACACTTGCATGTTCTCACACACACACACACACACACACGCGCACACACACACTTACTTGATCATATGAGGCACAGTAACTTTAGAGTTTTCTTCAAACACGCTGGTCATAAGGCCATTACAGCGGATGTTATCTATGCACTGTAACGACAGACAGAAGAAATGGGAGATGTATTAACAGTACCAGTCAAAGACAGCATTTGTTTGACATACTAGAAGAGCAGAGAATATAAGACAGGTGACAATATAGCTAAGTCTACAACAATGTGATCACGACAACGCATCTTGTGACAAAAACAAATAAATTATTCAAACAAGCGTGTTATTATGTTATGTGTTATGATAATCAAGTGTGCATGTGTGTGTGTGTGTGTGCATGTGTAGTGTATTCACAAGAGAGACTAACCCCTGCGGAACCACGCCTGTGTTTAATTCTCCTCTTCAATGCCCAGGGGAAGCTGTCGCTGCTGGCATGGTGTTGTTATTCTGTGTCTCATTGTCTTGTCATTGCTGTGTGTGTGTGTGTGATACCTGGCTAATATCGCTGGTCCACGCTGCCTTCTCCTGTCGTGACGGTGCCAGCAGCACCACAGTGAAGGGTGTGGAGTCAGACGCCTCCACCACCATCTTAAAGTCTAGCTGGCCGAACACCTGGCCGCCAGCCCTGGCTGTGACACAGAGAGGGCATGTTCAGGGTAAACAGTGCATCATAATATCTCCATGGATAATACGACTTGCACACACACACACACACATTCTCTCATACGCACAAATACACAAAATAAGCACGCACAAACATGCACACAACTAAAGGGGTTAATTAAGTGCACCCTCTATCTTTAGTTCAGGCCCTAGAGGATGCAGGGAGACTATGGTTTCAGTGCGTATTCGTACATGTGAGTGCATCTCTGAGTGTGTGCGTGTGCGCGAGCGTGTGTGCCTTCACTCTTTTTACCTTTCTTCTTCTAAAAGAAGGAAGACTTAAACTAATAGCCTCATGATGTCAGAGGATCAGACCGTGACATTTAAAGTGGTGACCGCCTGATATTTAAAGGGAAGTAATTTCTAGACAATTACCCTGTAATATCCCATTAACCTGCGTGAGGGGCCGAGTGGGGCTTAATGAGGCACCGAGAAGCCGGCTACCGTGGTATGCATAGAGGCACCGGGGTGGACACACGCAACGCCGCTTTTACAAGCATTAACTCACATTCCTCGTCGCTGCCATCCGCCTCCTCTATGAGCGTGCAGTCGATGAGAGACAGCACCCCTCCCTGCTGCAAGAGTTGCCCAGAAGGTAAGCCAGTGTGTGAACACAAATGCCGGTGATTCATATGATGAATGAGCCCGTGCGTCTGCGACGCTCTACCTTGAGCAGGTGCAGCTTGCCGCCAGAGCTGCGCGTGCAAATCAGGAAGTGCTTGGTGAAGAGGAAGCACTGTCGCTCTCCCTCTTTCTTCAGAGAGAGGGAGCCCAGGCGCACCTTGCTGAGCTTACCCCGCTCGACCGACGGCAGCTGGATGAGAGATCCTATGTGGGGGAACGGGAGGGGGAACACAAGGCATTAAAAGGCAAGGTCAGTAATTCTCCAGAACACTTGCTAACTTTCAGCTCAAATCAAAACAGCATCCCTCCCGCAATGCCGCCTCACACATGGAAATTCATTGTGAAGCAAAGAGTAGTGCTGTGGCCTTGTTGTTGCGTGCGGTGTTCGCCACTTTGTTTATGTTGATATTTACAGAGCCAGGACTGTGTGAAGTACCAGATTATTGTTTCAACACGCGCAGAGAACAGTAAGCTAGCGAAGTGCCAGGAGATATTTGGTGAATTTTACTAAAAGTGTCAGCTTGCAATAGCTGCCTTTAACTCAGTGGTTTCATCGGTTAGAGGAGGTAGTGAGGTGTTGGAGCTGTGGGTGCTGGGGAGCTGTGGGCGGAGCCACACACTCACCTTGTCTGACGAATGTCTGGCTGGTGTCCAACAGGATGTCACAACCCTCCACTATCATGCGCTCTATGGCCAGGTTCTTACGGATGTTCTCTGTGTCGCTCACCTCATCATGCATCACCCTGCAGGCACGCACACACACACACACGCACGGTAAACAACACACATAATCACACAGCGTGTGACCGTTGGGACGGAACACCCAGTACCTGGACAGCTCCTCCAGTTTGGACTTGGCGAACTCCAGGCTCTTCCGCTCCACGTGCTCGTGAGGCGTGTGTGCCAGCAGCTCGTGCAACGTGATGATGTAGCGCGGGATCTGACAGGGGGGAGAGACACGCCACACATCTGCTACTGGTGCACTTGTTACTGTGCGTAGTTATGTGTTGTAGCCTATGCTGTCTGTACATGCGTCTAAAACTAACATCTAACATTATTCATTTACATGTGTACATATTGATAATATGAATATAAATGGTAAACATTTTTATCATGTTTTATCACGTCTCCAGCATGTGTGTGTGTGTGTGTGTGTGTGTGTGTGTACCTGGAACATGGGGTAGGTGAGGAACGTCTCCAGCATCCTGCCCTCACAGGCAGCATTAGACTCGTACTGTTTGAGCAGCTTGTCAAAGTCTCTGTTCTGTTTACAGTTGGCCAGCACCTGCAGGCTGTACTGGTGGTTACGCACAAACTCCTGGTAGATGTTCAGCATGGGCAGCAGGATGTCGAACAGGTCCGCTACACACAATAGGACACATCTACAGTAGAATATCTGGCCTACAGTACTACTACAGAACTAACAGGAGCACCGCCATTGAAGGGTTGGTGTAAGGATGGTGTAACTTGATCTTTTTCCTATTTCCTATATTTGTTTGGGAATGTTATCAAGACTGGCTGTGTACATTTACAAAAAAGTATTATTATCAGTGTTTCATCACCAACATCCCTGTTTCATATCCAATACAAACAATGTTAGCCCCCAGTTACAGGTAGGACACAAACATTGTGGCTAAAAAAGCTACAAACTCCTCCATAAATGAGAGAATAAGATAAGAATGGGCCATATTGTTTGGTCAATGGACCCGCTCTATATATATCACATGTGATTTGTTTCTCTGTTGTTCAAAGACCTGCGCCACCATGCAGCAATCTGTGTCCTAGGTGATGCTTATCTGGTAAGGGGTGTCAGTCATGAGGAGGGGGGGATACTATTGTGTGTGGATGGCCATTGTCTGTCAATGCAATGTGTGTGTGTGTGTGTGTGTGTGTGTGTCTTGGATGACTAGATAGGAGTGTGTGTGTGTGTGTGTGTGTGTGTGTGTGTGTAAAAGGGAAAGAGGCTGTTGTTTGAATGAGACACATGCCTTCTGTGTGTTGTTGTAAACCCTGACCTTGGCGTCATTTAGAAGCATGTTGGTGTGGGGGGCTAACAATGGAGGTCAGATGTTAAGGTGTAGCTTACCCAAGACGAGTGTTGGCCAGTTCGCTATCCGAGCTTTCAGGCCTTGGTGGAAAATCTCATGCAGAAACATGATGGTCTCACTGAGAATGACGCGTGCAGCAACATGTCAACATATGAAGTCGTCAGTCGTAGAATAAGGTTGTTTCTGCTAAGCTATTCTACTGTATATTGTACATGCACAACGGACCAGCATATTCAAAAGCAAAGATAAAAATAACACACAAACAAACACACAAACAGACAAACATACTGTACACGCACGCGCACACGCTCGCACACACAGACGCATACGCTTGTATGTATCTGCTCTCACTAACAAACCTGTTGAGGAAGATGCTGCTGACGTCGTCATGGCTGATGGGAGGTTTCTTGGAACTGGCAGCCATCCTCAGAGGTCTGAGGAAACAGTTCACCAAGATGTACAGCTGGTGGACATACCTGCCCCACGCACACACACACACACACGCACACAAAAACAAGGAAGAACAGGAAAATATGTTAAACAAAGGTATGTACCCTCCTAAGCCTTTTAGTGTTAGTTTAATAGGAAATAATTGTAAACAATACATGAATTATTGTAAATAAGTAAACGCATTGTTTATGATGACGTAAATGCTAAAATATGAACTGGTAAAACACAAACATGAGAGTTTTTGGTTTAACTGGTGTGATGTGTGTGTGTGTGTGTGTGTGTGTGTGTGTGTGCTCGCAAACAGAAATTGTAAAAAATGAACATAGAAACATATACTTTAAGAAATATTTTGAAACATTATTTTTCAGTTATGTTCAAGCCCCAGCTGCATGCCGGTGTGTGCATGTACTCTGTCTCAGCCTCCACCATGGTGAAGACTATCTGGTTTCTCTTCCTCATACTCTCAGCGTGAGGAGAACAAATGTAGTCCTGCACAATGAGCTTCCACTTTCTCCGACACAGCCAGCCCCTCATGAAGCTCTGCACCTGAACACACACACACACACACAGCCAGGTCAAGCAACAGCATTACTATACTGCAATGCATGTTACCAAACATCATTATGCCTAATGTTAGACAGAGCAAGCACACACACACACGCACACACATAAAGTTACCTTTTTGATCTTTTTGATGTCTGGGTCTTCCTCTTCATGGTTTACATGATAAGGGCGCATTCGCTCCTTGGTTTTATTCAGCGCTATTATCTTTAAAGAAAGCAAAACCAGTGCAAGTGAATATACATGGGCACTGAATTACATTACAGTTTTTTAATATATATATAGATATATGTGAGATAACCGTCTATTCCTTGCATTAAAATGATCTAACTACCAACTGATAGAACTGCTCAAAATGATAAGTCGCTGTTGCGACTATGCTTTACTCTTACAGTAAAGCATAGAATTATGGAAACTGATAAACAATATTCCAAGTTTAGATCATAAAGTTTCAGGATAAAGAGATCATTTACACCAATTGCAGTGGAACATGAACCAACCAACTGGACTACAATCTATAAATGTAATATTTCATCTTCATTGTATACAGATTCAGACACTGTTTCTATGGTCCCATGTAACACTTATCCAGAGCCTGCTTTGAGAGTTGACTGTACTGTATGCATGCAGGCCCATGATGATTGATTTGACATTTGACATGTTACAAGTATTGAGATGAGTGGTATCCACCTACATCATAGCAGTACTGTAACATGGCGCTGGCAGGTGATCCATTACCATATTTAACGATGGCAAGCCAGTTGTGCTGCAGCCATAAGTTACATAAATATCTCTCTACAATACTTCAAGGACGCTTTGGTGACATGCAGTATTGAATAGTCTGTTTGGTTGTGGAATGTCTTGTAGCGCAGAATATTTAGCTTTTGTGCCCGGGAACGGGGTTCAAGACTCAGGTGGTACAGACTTACTCATGGCATCATAGTTGTTTTTCCCCCATTATTACGTTTTAAGTATTTATAAAAATTATGACAAATAACTCAAGCATAGCTGTACAGGCTTAAAAGTTTTAAAATGTTGCCCCCCCCCCTATATCTCTCCTGCGCCATTGCGTTCAGGGCAGATTGTGTCACACTAATTAATTTGGTAAAAACATACAGTACTGTATACTAAGAAATAAGAAGTAAGAAATCTAATTTACGAAAAATATAATTTCAGTACACTAAAGGGCAAAGCCTCTAAAGCCTCATCTATTAGATGATGACAATATTGTTCTATATAAAACATTTAGAAGACATTACTTTGTCTACAGACAGCAGAACTACCATTGCATGCAACATTTAATTTGTGGAAGTATGAATAGCCAGTCACCCACAACAAATGTAATGTCAGCTTCCAGGTTTGATAACATGAGCATATGAGACATTAAAAATATAATAAAGAAAAGGCAGTATAGATGCCAACCCCATAATTAAAAGTAATTCAAAGGTTTTTGCTTATTTAACTTTAATGCATTTGGTGACGCTGTTTAGAAATGCTTGATATGGGCTCGTACAATACATGAAGTAGCAATCATACTTTATTGTTGAGAACTAAAATCTGCATAGTGTAATTTGTAAGTTTCCAAGGCAACTGCCTTTTACTGCAGAATGCAACAACACATCAGCAGAGAGACACCAGTGGCCATTTACTTTTTACTAAGAGGTGTGCAAAAAGGCACAGTGATAAAAACATATAAGAATAGTGATGACGGTGAACATTTCTGCTTACTGGATGCACACACATGTTTGGGCAACATAGGAATGGCATTATTTCATTGTGTTTTTTTTGTTTACAGTTTGCCATTGCTAACTGCTGAGCACTCTAGATATTCTCCCATTTTCTATTTGTGATTCCTGCCATGAGGTGATTTTCAGTAAAGGATGCTTCCTTGGTATACCTTCCTAGTCATATTCTTCAGAGGCTAGGCGAGACTCCTTTCTACAGTATAGCATTTAGAGAACACACAATGGAACAGTCTAGGGAGTGTGCATGTGTTTGTCACTGAAAAGGTACTGCCTTAAATGTGCCTAGGATAGTGGGTGTTTGAAAAACACTGAAGATACAAAGAGGCATCCTTGAACATTCTCCGATGGAAGAATTAGAAGGCTCATAGACGGAAGTCCTTTGGCGGGATTCGATGATGTAGCATCCCTGAAATAAAGTTGTTAAGGGTCCTTCTTTGAGTAGTTTGAGAAGCAGCCATTGTCAGTGTGCATCCATGTTAACGGTCCCTTTCCTACACAATAAATGCAGTTACCTACGTATGCACAACCGTATATGTTCTGTCTCAGAGGCTTTTCTCCAGAGCAGTTTGAGGAGTCAAGGCAGGCCATGTGGAACCATGCAGTTCCCTCAACATCTGGAGGAAAATTGGGATATATATGGCAATTGACCATGACAGTTACATTGGCCAGTTGGTTTAATTATTCATGATCACAGAGGAGGCGGGGGTACGCACACATACAGTACAAACAAAAAAAGTGCTTTAAGGAGATGAATCGCCAATTCTACATTCCACTCCAAGTCTAATCATTTATTCATGAGCAATCCCAGTGCACCAGCAGATGTGCACTAATAGAAAATGTCTGAAAGTTGTTAGCCCCATTGCTTGCTTTACCACGACAATTTACAATCATGAAGTTCAAAATGTGTTTTCCACACTTTAAAAAGGAGATTTCTTCACAGCTTAAATCAATAGTAGGCAGCAGTCACAGCCTCATCAATTAATAATAGTATTACAACTTCCATAAATAAATAATTTACACCTGCAATGTGTTGACACATTCATTGACACAGATGAGCAATACATGATTACCGATATAATCGGCGGTCCCACTCGTGCAGCTTGCCCCCGGGCTAAACAGCTGCAAAGCCCAGACTTCATTTCTACCAAACACGTGTACATTGGAAATGAGTATGCAGAGTCCTATCTACCAGCCTATGTGGTGTGAACATACTGTAGCATGTACGTACAAAAAGAAAACACTATCATATCTAGCTGTTGCTTCCCATCAGAGAATATAATGATCTGGCACCACAAGGAACAGCTCTGTCAACCTTACATAGACAGTGACCTCTGTCTATTATGGATGGGATCGTGTCTTTTGAAACCATGTGAAGCACACAAGTGAAAACAGACACACGTACAAGATAACAATGTAACTTCAGAGTCAGAGTCTCAATGTCATACTTGCTCGTTACTGTGCTTGTGCTTGACTGTGTGTGTTTATCAGGATGGTGACTAATGTATTGTACGATACTGTATTGTGTTACGGTCTTTAATGGACATCATGTCAGGTACTGTGCATGTGTGCGTGCGCGTGCATGTTGGCGTGTGTGCGTGTGAGAGTGCCTGCGTGCATGCGTGCATTTTGCACCTCTGATTTGAGCCTCTCGATCTCTGTGTCCTGGTCCTCCAGCTGGGTTCGTAGCTGATTGGCTGCCACCTTCTCAGTCTCCACGATCTGAACCAGGTGGATGTATTTCTGCATCAGAACCTCGCGCTCAATGATGATGTCAGAGTAGCTGAAAACACAGGCCCAGTGCATGTCATGTGGATATACTAGAGCACACGTTGAAATAAGTCAAGCTGAAAACACAGTACATGTCATGTGGATATACTAGAGCACACGTTGAAATAAGTCAAGCTGAAAACAGTACATGTCATGTGGATATACTAGAGCGCACGTTGAAATAAGTCAAGCTGAAAACACAGTACATGTCATGTGGATATACTAGAGCACATATTGAAATAAGACAAGCTGAAAACACAGTACATGTCATGTGGATATACTAGAGCACACATTGAAATAAGACAAGCTGAAAACAGTACATGTCATGTGGATATACTAGAGCACACATTGAAATAAGACAAGAATTTGCACATTTTTACAAATACATAAAAAGCTACATTCCTTGATGTGTGTGAGAAGCAAAAACACTTATAATAGAGTACATGCTCCTCTTGCAGCTGTGTGGATCAAACAGATCTGCAGTCCCTGCTAACAGTGTTTATTGTATTAAAAGGTTCTCACCATTCACTATTCCATCCCCTACACCAATGTGTTTCCAACCTAAACTGTGAGCTGGGGCTAAAATCTGGTTCAAACGGGATGTACAGTGTGAGCATTCCACAAAAGAATGAACAAAGAATCAATTTACACCCAATCACAACCTGCTTGGAGGAAAAACACACGGGACTGGGAAAGTTCAATGTATGAGTTTACCTGGCCTGCTGAATGGCCTCCACCCATTCATCGCATTCAATCTCTTCATCCGTCCGCAGCTCTAGGGGTTTCTGTCCATCATGTCCAAACACAACAAGGAAGTAGTGCTAGGGAAGAAATGTAAGAAGATAAATGGAAGACAAAAACAGAAATGTGGACTTGTGGACATGAAAGGTTATTTGCTCACTGAAATGAAACACCAAGTCTGTGTCCCTCTACCTATGATTATGACTATCAGTTAGTCCTCTCTGCTCCATCTGCTCCATCTGCTCCAGACAGTTTTATGAGTATCTGCCTTTAACCTACTTCCTCACACTCCACCACCTCAAAGGTGCATAGACACATGCGCACGCACGCACACACGCACGCACACACAAACTCACACACCAAGTTCAATGTGAAGTAATAGAGGCTTTTATTCAGACGGCCATGTCCTGGGGCACTGGGTTAGCAGAAGAGCCGCTATTCTTAGTTGTGGAATAACCGAAGAAACGGGTGTTGTGTGCTCCACCCCTCCTCCTCCATCTCTCTTCATCCACCCACCTCTTTCAGCCTCCCTCCATCCATCTCTCTTTGCACTTCACCTAACCTCCCACTCTGCACCTCCTCTGGCCCCGGTATCCTGCATAACGCTCTCCTCACTTGTGTTCAAACCCACTGTGCCTTCATCTCCACTGTCCTCCCTTTGCATCTCTGTGGTGTACTTTACTGCTGTGTGTGTGTGTGTGTGTGTGTGTGTGTGTGTGTGGGCGGTCGGGGAGGGGAGGGGTGGGGGACCCAATGAGCCCAGAGGAGAGACGTTTACCCTGGGGGAGGACAGCTACGCTTCAGCTTGGCTGTGTGGATGGGCCATTGTTGTCATCGAGGTTAGTCTACCACCACCACCACCCCCCGACACACACACACTCCATTTCAGTGCAGCTCTGCACCGTGTCTGACATTTACGTGCAGTACAGTATATTGAATCTGCATTTTATTACATTAACATTCATTTGTGCTCTATTGTACTCTGGCAGGGAGAAAGTGAGGTGCCGAGAAATAAGAAATAGAGCGAGGGAGATGTTACATAACATGTCTTAAACGTGAACATATTTCTATACCGTGTCGCTACCTAACAAGATGAAATTTTTACATCTCCATGGCAACACGATATCTAGTACCGCCGCCATGTTTTTTTAAACTCCTATTTTCTGCTTTCATCCTTGACATTTTTTCATTCAGTGAGTAACGTGTATAAAACAGCTAACTGCACACTGAGATGTGTGTTACTGAAAAGCATGCAGCGTGTTAAGATGTGTGTGGCCACAACTTGCACATTAGTGCTTCAGCCTAATGGGCCTTTAACCCCACACCGGTTGACGTCTCAGATGGAAGTTGGGCGGAGCTATGCTTCAAATGTGCTGAGGTCGGTGCTCACCTGAACTGAGACCAAGTCACGACCAAGACAACAACAAGACTTTGATGAGTCGAGTCATAAAGACGAAGACCAAAGCAGGGCGAGACAGAATCAAGGCCAGACAGCAGAGTCCACCGCCGTGCCAGCCTATTACCACGAGTTCCACGCTCAATAGATCAAATGTGGAACATGCATCAAACCATGGCACTTTTCAAATTCATCTAAGATAAGAAATAAGATACAGTCTGTCCAAATTGTTGGACAGACTGTATCTTATTTGTATTGCTTTGTTTTGTTTGCTATGCTTTGGCAAAATTGTCTTTGAACTTTCATGCCAATAAAGCAGAAGTGAATTGAACTGAATTAAGAGAGAGAGAGAGAGAGAGAGAGAGTCTTTTCACATGCTCCATTGTTTCTGGCCTGGTACTACACTAATAACCGCCTTCAGATGAAGCCCACCTGACTTGGTTACACAAAAGAGTGTGTGACTGCCACAAAAAAAAAAAATACTTTGACAACAGAGGGCAGCACTTATTTAGGTTTTAAGAAAGAAATAATTTTAGACGTTTGCCAAATTCCCGCAGAGAAGTCTCGAGTGAATGACTCACCGTAATTGTTCATTAACAATTTCTTATATTACTAGGTATGAAAGAGTGCCAAACCCAACTAGGGGGATGGCAGATACAACAGACATTAAGCAGACAAGTGATGGCCGAGTGCAGCAGAAACACTCATCTGTTAAATAATTAAATTGATTGCAGACATCAAATAACTGCAGCAATTCACAAATGAGTAAGAGCTGGAATGAAAAAGGCCACATTGCGGGCAAGCCTCAGAATACTGCAAAGCCATATTGTGCACATACATTAACCTGACTATCCACCCAACCAGCCCATCAATCCTAACAAATAAGGACACAAGCATCTCACAAAATAAAACCAGTAATTTAGTAAAGTGTACATTAAACAAGAAAGAATGCTGCATGGGTTCAAAATGTAAAATGAATATGCTTCATTATCACATTCATGTGAGCTGCTGTGTGTAGTCTAATTTTAGAAAAAGCTAATTAATTAACCAGCTGTTGCACAATGTTGAAGTCCAACAGATGTATTTACATCCAACTTGCTTTCTCACAGTGATGATTATGAACTAGTGCACTTATAGTATATGTGTGTGTGTGTGTGTGTGGGGGGGGGGGGGTCTTTCTATGTTAGTGGATTTAAATCTTGTTAACCATGACCATTAATAAAAGGTTGTTCATAATGTAACTTCATAATTCCCTTATTCAATCAGCTTTATTGCACGGACTAGCTCCTCCTTACATTGCTGACCTGATACAGGTTCATACTCCCTCACGTAGCCTTAGGTCATCAGG
>JAODUH010000004.1:188663-212970 GCA_027564835.1 Typhlichthys subterraneus | reverse complement strand
TGTGTTGGAGCAGGGAGACATCTAAAACAAGCTGGATAGGGGCCCTCCAGGACCAGGGTTGGGCACCCCTGCCATAGGCCAATACATAGTTTAGCATACAAGGTTCCTCCTTGAAACTACACAGAATATGGGATCCAACGCTATTGGTGCATTACTGCCACCTACTGTTTACATGGTGCATTACCAAGACCTACTCTATGATGTATCGCATGAACTTCTTAACAAAGTAATTTGCTCATATTGGCCGGTCCCTACACACACACACACACACGCACACGGTCTGGCAAACATCTATTTTCATTGTCCAATCATTTGTGTAATATGTCTGTCAGGTTGTGACGATCACATGACGCGTGATCGTTAATACCACACGTCTGTGTGTCCACCCCCCAGAGCCATGGAGGGAGAGTCCTGCATGGCCGGGCTCGCCGCCGAGTCGGCCCACCCTTTGCTCCGGGCCGTGTTCCTCCGCCGCCTGCGTCTCACGCGGCTCTTGCTGGAGGGCGGGGCTTACATCAACGAGAGCGACGGCCACGGGCAGACCCCTCTGATGGTGGCGTGCCGGACGCAGCACGCCGACGCACAGAGCTCCAGCCGAGCGCGCCTGGTCCGGTACCTGCTCGAGCGCGGCGCCGACCCCAACATCCAGGATACGGCGGGCCGCTCGGCGCTCATGCACGCGTGTCGCGAGCGGGCCGGCCCCGAGGTGGTGTCCTCGCTGCTGGGCGACGGAGCCGACGTGGGCCTGGAGGACCGCTCGGGGAGCTCGTCCCTGGTGTACGCGGTGCTGGCGGGCGACCAGCGCGTCCTCGCCCTGCTCCTGAGCACCTGCAAGGCCCAGGGCAAGGAGGTCATCATCATAGCCACGGACAAGCTGCCACACGGGCGGCTGCAGCCCGCGCAGTACCTCAGCGTGTGCTCTCTGGCGCCCCCCGCCGGCCACGCGGACGCGGCCGCACCGTGCTCCCCATCCGACGTGAGGCTCACCGTCTCCCCACGGAGCTCCCCCGAGGCCTCAGACAAGCCGGAGTTCTCCTTCTCGTCCACCCAGCACGGCCGCACACAGCAGCAGCCCCTCCTGAGGCTGAACTCTGAGCCGTGGCTGAAGGTACCGATGGCGTGCGCATCGGCACAGAAGCCCCAGCACCACTCCGACGCGCGCCTGAAGGAAGAGGTGGAGCATGCGACCCTCCGGGGGGAAAACGGACCTCAGCGCTGGGACGAGGATCACAGGAGAATGGACAGCCTGAATAAGCGTGACAGGATGCTGATGGGAGGGGGGGAGGGAAAGCCACGAGGTAGCAAAATATCCCTGCCGGGTCTCGTTTCGTGTCACTCCGCCTCTCACCCCGACCTGCGCTCTCAAAGCCTGGCTGCCCACCCGGGACACCCCTTCCCCCTGTGCAGCAAGACCGCCCTGGACCCTTCGCAGTCGCCGGGACTGCGCGGCATCGTCGCCAGGCGGAGGCTGGGCGCCGACCACTACAGCTCGGACCCCCAGCTGGCCGTGCAGTCCGAAGGCAGGAGGGCGCTGCTGTCGCCCTCCTCCACCCTGCTGGGCTCCGGGGACTCCACGACGGGCCCGGCCAGGAGACTCCACGCTGGGATGGAGCGCAGGGGCTCCGAGGCTCTGCTGCTGGGGGACCACGTGTCTCAGTGTCGCCCCAGATGTCTGCCGCCGCTGCAGCTGCACGGACGCACTCAGGCAGGCATTCCCGTCGCCCCTGGTAACGGGGACCAGGGTGGCAGGGATGCGTGCGGCGCAGCCGGCATGAATACATTCCTTCCCTCGGCTCCCCCTGGACCTCCCAGGGAGGTCGGCAGGAGGATGTTGTCGCGGAGACACTCCATGCAGACAACAGCCTGAGGGAGGTGTGATGGGGGGGGGGGGGGGGGGCGAGAAAGGGGTGTCTGTATAGGGAGCCTCAATCAGATCCATCTATACCATCATACCAGTTATTAACCAGGTTGTATGTCAGTGAAGGAGATAGAGGATATAGGGAATGGATTCCTCGCTGCGTGATGATGTGCCGATCATGCTTCGCTCTGCTCCTTTGTGCAGTGTTAAAAACTACATGGACAATGTGTCCACATGGTACATATCAGCTATACGCAAATGTGTCTGTGTGTGAACAGAGCAAACCACAATTCAGCTAAAAACATAATTAACACGCAAAAACAAAAACGCAAAAGATAATGATGTGTAATGACGATGTACAGTACCAGAAGAGGTGCACATACCACAATAGCACTCACTCAGAAGAACTTTAACATCAGTTTATTACAGTGCTATAAAAGTCTCATATGAAAGCATACTTTAAGTTCATTTAGAAACAAAAAAAAAAACAAACGGGATTTACCATTTGCAATGATTTAGCTTTTAACGCATGCATTAAAAATGTCAGTTTTCCCACACATTTCATTGTTTAGATTAAAGTAACCAAGACAGGTTATGTTTAAAAAATAAAAACAAAATCAGTAAAAAACAATCTGTTAAAAGTCTTGAGTCTCGTCTTGGCACTGAGACAAAATGGTACATTTGGAATGGAATCACACTTGTTTGTATTCCACCACCTCCAACAAACTCATGGCACAAGTCGCCATTTATTTACAATTAAAATACACATTGTGACGGTCTAATAAATACAATACTAACCATATGTTTAAGGAATTTAGACTCTTACTGCATCTTCGAATGTACAAATTCCAAACAAAATTTTTGAGAAGCCATCAGCTCTGGAAGACTGACATTTTCTACGTTGACTGTATTGTTCAATCCACAGATTAGTCGTTCACACTGGTAACTAGTTTACGTTATCAGTGTTTACATGCAGAAGGCTATAGAATGCCAGAACAGTGCTAAAATTGATAGATTAGGCCTTGCGGTCATAATCAGCGACCATCTTCTTGATGTGGGACAGTTTGGACTTCAGGTATTTACACCTGCGCTTCTTCATCTGATAATCAGCAGACTACAGGAGTCACAAGAAATAAAAAAATGATTAAACCAGGATTGTTACACTTTATATAGTTTGTTATAAATATGTGACAAATTGAATTAGATAAATGTAATGTAATAACTAATAGTAAACCATATCCTTGCATTATCTCTACATACCTTCTTAATGTCCTTTAGCTTATAGTATTCCTCCATTGTGTCCTGTATGGTATAATGTATAATGTATTAAAGAAAATAGCAACAATTAAATAAAATAGCAACAATTAAAATGTATTTTTTAAGGCCTTCTTGAAAGCACTGACCACTTATAATAAAGACAAGTTGTCAATTGATGCCTAAGCAAACACACTTTATTGTTGGTCACCATACTTCAAAAAACTCACTACCTGCTCTGTAATACTCTCCATTTCTGCTTTTCCACCGCATGGCCCCAACTCCACTCTACTTTACTTTTTTTAGTTCCTCTCCCACAGGGCAAAGGTTCTGGTTAATCCCTAGTATTTTTTTTGGTAACAGCTCAGTCTAGGTTCCAAGGTAGCTAAGGGGATACCTTAAAGGTAATGTGAAAACACAGCAGACTACAATGACAAGGGACCTTTTTTAAATGGCAACCTGTAAAAGCTATGCATATTGAGGAGGTACACGGTACCAAAAGCTATGAGAGTCCAGTCCGTACCATGCTGTTAAAAACGTGCCATTTAAGCAGGGGGATAAAGTTCCCTTCACGCTAAATTAAAACCTTCCAGAAACTGTTCTCAATCAACGCAAGTCAGTTTGGAGCAGCAAATATGGGAGACCATCATGTTATGAGGGGCACTGTTTATACACGCACGCACACACCAAATGTCAGTTTGTCCCTTCAAACTGTAAAACAACAAGAACATAACAACGGTCTCTCACGTTGTACTCTGGGCTGCCCTCCTGCAGATCATCCAACTTTCTGTCCACCTCAGACAGGCTCTTGTTGATGGCGTCCATCTCAACCTGAAGGGCTCTGAACTCCTGGTGGTCCTGGTCAAATTCATGTTTGTAGGCAACACGCCTCTCGTCATTGTCTATTGGGGCGAATTCACTAAAGAAACAAGAAAAACATGGACAAAAGAAAGAAAAGATGATAAAATGCATTCATAACCCAAACACGAATACCATCAAAGTAACTCCAACAGTAAATATATCATCAAAAAAAAGAACGAATACCATCAAAGTAACTCCACCTGTAAATATATCATCAAAAAAAAGAACGAATACCATCAAAGTAACTCCACCTGTAAATATATCATCAAAAAAAAGAACGAATACCATCATAGTAACTCCACCTGTAAATATATCATCAAAAAAAAGAATCTTCCACAAAATCTCTATAGGAATGGCAGTTACCTGTCGAAGTCTTCATCATCTAACTCGTCTCCGGAGGAGTTGTAGTCGGTTTCATTGTCCTGTCCGTCAACTCTACGAGGACGCCTCTTCTTGTGCTTCCCGACAGAGCTGGAAGCCTCAGAGGTACTGTAGGGGGCGCTACTATGCAGTAGTGAATTGTGCTCCATCAGGGGACTACAAAGAAAAGGAGATATGTACACTAAGCACCAATTTGTAGGTCAGTGATATTTGTTATTGCTTTCCAGTGTTAGATTATTTAGTAACTGAAGAGATGTCTGTTGAGTACACAGATGACACACAATATGAGATTGCACTGCGTTTCAACATCAACTTGTTGCAGATATATACATTACACACCCAGGTAGCTTTCCTTCTTGGCTTGGAAACAAATGGCATGCTGTTAGGGATGGCACCGATACGATACTGGAAATTGGTCCGATACTAATTGAAATAGCTAAATAGGTGACAATTGGACAGTTGTAACTGATCCATGGGGCTGATCCAAATAAATAAATGTACACACTTAAGTCTACTGTCAAGCATCAGCAATGTCTAACCTATCCAGTCCACACTACCAGTAGCAGGTTTCTAAAATGCATCAAAGTCCTAAAATAGAAATTGGCTGTCATTTACTTTGAAAATTAACTTATGTAGACCAAACAGCTCAAACTAATGCATACATCAATGACAACATTGTAGTATTTCCTTATATTCACATATAGCCCATGTTACATAATATTATATTGCTTGAGTTAGGAAAGCAATGTTCAAGACTGATGATTCCTTACACAAAACATGATTCCCAGTCTCATCCCCAGTCACAGTGAGGAAGACAGCTTCATTCATCACTGGAATCGGATCAGTACTCTGTATAGCTGGCCAATACCCAGTGCAGGTATCCGTATCGGTATGGGGACTGAAATAATTGGATTGTGCTGTCCCTACAAGAACAGGTAGATTCACCTTTCCACACGCCTAGTTATTGAGCACTGCAATGCACTCCATTTCAATTGCTCAGACGCTGACATTCAGCCCCAGCGCAAGTGTTTCCTAACGCCTGTCAACATTCGGTAATGCAAGGAGGAGGAGCCTTCGAGTGGCACAGTGTATAATGGTAACAAGGTACAGTGCAATGTGCTTTTTAACTTTTAGAAGTGAAGGCTTGATTAGAAGGAAAGTGGCGGGGGGACAAATGTTGCCCAAATGAAGACAATACAAATGCAGAGGAAAGCTATATTTAAATCTATTAACAACCTATTGAATAACAGTAAACTAGCAATATCTTCAATATTAATTAAGCCTTACACCCAGACACTGCGTTGTATGCCGTTTTGCACCAAAACAACAGTACACCCCTTTATTTGTTGCTTAAAGGTTACTATACTAGCCATTTGGGGGGAAATAGTGTCACATTGAACTCCATTAACATGGCATAGCAGGCATACTGTTCCCCAGGACAAGTTCAAACCCCAAGGTACTGACCCTGGACTGTCGCTGTAAGGAGGTTTCTCATAATTTGTGCTGTTGTCGTCAAGATAATTCCTCGAGCCAGCTGATTTCATTGGATATTCAGACATGGCATGTTCCTGTGGCGCAGTGGACACGTTGTTCACCTTGAAAAACAAAATATTAGTAGTAATTACTGTTAGAATGCATCAGACAAACAAACACACACACACACACACACACACAGACAGACGGACAGAAGGACAGACACCATGTGAGAAACAAAACCAATGCAACTCTGTTAAGATTGACGTAAATAAAGAGATGAAAAGTGCCACCATTACAGCACCCCTCAAGTCAGCAATTTTATTGTTCCCACACGAGTTCTCCAAACGTCTGGACTATCATGTTGCTAGCTGTGGGACCTATGGGTATAAATACATGACCTGTTCTACTCAAACTGGTAGAGTAACAACAAAACTGTAAAATCAGGAATGCAAACTGTAAACACAAACACGATGGCTACAACACTAGTTGGATGAGTCAAACATTATGTGTGTATAATGGCTTAAAAGTGATTCTAAAAATAGTAACCAGGATCAGTGACATCAATAACAGAAAAACAGTTGATTCCAAAATTAATCAAAATTCCCAGTCTAGGCAATAACAGCAAGAGGCTGACACGAGCCAGGATCCAAAGTATAAACGCCACACCCTGAAACTAGGCATGAGAGAAATATGTCCCCTTCTCTCTCCAACACTGGTGACAGCGACCAAACTGGTTACACAACTTCAGCCGAAACACAACACTGCCGCATTTTCTACGAACAAGCACAGGCAAGGCATGTAGGCAAAAGGTCTGCCATGCATCAGTGTTGTTGTTCCATAACTGGTGTGGCTTGAAATGTTTGAAAAATAAGTGTGGCTGCATTTAACGACACAGAATAATGGATTCCTTGAACTTAAACTAAAACATGAATGAGTTGGACGAGGAGTGATTTTCTTCAGCCCGTCATTTCTGGGGAACTGGGGACAGAGTAGTGACGAGGGCGCCACGCTCACCCACGTCTCTACGTCTTGTGGTGGAGCCACATCGTCGAGGACCTTAACCTTCTGCCACAGAATGTTGTCCTTCCCGTAGTTACAAATCTTCTGCCGTGTCTTGAAGGCAAACACCAACATTATGATCAGAGCTACGGTCACCAAGAACCCACACACCACCGCGATGGCCTGTACACACACAAAAAAAAGCGAAAAACTGCCATTAGAAAGCAAACCAAACAACCACTGTTACCACTCAGTGACGCACACAGGCACACAGTGCGTCACTGCCACGCCCACAAAACAACAACAACAACAGTGGATTCCGTCCAACCTCACCTCCTGGGGCTCCACCACACAGTAGTGGTATAGGTACTGGTTGACGAACGGGCCGGCCAGTTGGGGCTGCTGGTACTGGGAGCACAGGCCTGCGATCTGGGCGCCGTACATGGAGCCGTAGGACTGCCCCATGGGGTTCACCGCCATCAGGTAGACTATGGTGGCTATGAACATCAACAGAGCCAGGATGGCGCAGACCACCATCACCACCAGGTAGAACTTTCTGGACTGAGACGTTCTCTTGCGCGACACCACGAAGATGAAGACGACCAGACCGAAGATGAAGACCATAGACGCCATGGCGATGATGAAGCCCTTGGCCGTCCGGGGGTTGTAGTAGTTCCCTCCCAGGTAGCCGTAGCTGCTCCCCGCCCCGTACGAACCCCCGCCAAACGAGCTGTAGCCCCCGCCGCCGTAGTTAGTGCCGTAGCTGCTGCCGCCGTAGCCGATGCCCCCGAAACCAGCCAGAGCATTTCCCTGCATGTCCCAAGCAAGCGTGGAGGCCACGCAGGCGAATATTCCCACGCACAGAATTATAGCCAAGATGGCCATCGTTTTAAGGATGCCAGGGGGAGATGACCAGCGGTAGAAGTGCTGGAATTCATCGTCTGGATAGTAAGAGTAGGCTGGCTGTGAAGGAGGAGGCCCATCGCTGCATAGAACGGCAAAAAATACATGGAATACATCTAGGATGCCAGTCTGTAAGCAGCTTGGTATACAATACATACTATTGCTATTACGTACCTGCCTGTAACTTACTGTACAGTAGTAGGCTACTTGTACAGTAACTTACAGGCAGGTATGGCAGCTTTATTATTGCTACATCATTGCTACAACTAGGCTACTGGTACTAGTAGACCGACTTGTAATAATACAAGAGATGTTCCTCTTAATGAAAAACACACAAATATAACAGCAGGTAAAATCAATTTAGAGTAAAAATCCTTTTAGATTCAGAATGGCTCAATTTGTCTACTCCGTAGTGTAGTAGGCTATTTGAAAGACTTACTAGTGATTTTCTGACTCGTATGGGGGTGGACTTCCTTTCGGTCTGGACGACATTTCAGGATACAGGTGACACCTCACGCCTAGGTGTGCAGCGCTGTTTGTAAGCGGAAAAAAAGAACGAAACTAAAAATAATATTTAGGCCCATGTTAATTGTAGGCCATTTTGCCAACTACCTGCCTGGAAAGACATAGGTAGCATACAATAACATTATTTTTCTCTGAAAAATATGTTTTCACATCACACTATGTGGTCTGACATTCAATAATAACCACTGCTGTGTGGGCTATGCATTACTGTAAAGTAGTTATTTAATATAATAAATTCCAGTAGTGTCCAGTTAACAATAGGCTCTATCCTAGGCCTATCCAGATTTTTTAGACTAAGAATTGGCCAAGCAACTCCTACCGTCGAAATAAAATAGTTTAAAAAAACAAATAGGTCTACATTTTTCATATGCGTATAAAATCTCCATCCAATTAAGTTGTATTGCCCTAAACTGAAGTCACCGTGGACTTACCTGTCGTTATATGTCGATCTCCCGTCTCCCAATGTAGCCCAAAGATTTCAAGCGAAACTCCACACATAATAAAAAACAATCTAGGCCACGCCTAGACCAACTCAGTGCTCCTCTCAGGTGTCCAATTACCTCAATAGGGATAAGGTGTAATGAAAATACACAGGTACTATATAAAAAAGCACAAAAACCTAAGAGTAAGTGTTGTCAGTAACGCTAGACTAAGCATGGGGCTTTACTCACAAACAACCATACGATTAATTTCATAAGGAACATTTTTATTTATAGCCTACAAACAGGAAGCACCATCAAATCAATTATCTCATAAGGGGTCCATCATCCACAAGTCCGTTAAGTTATATTTCTCATATTTCACTGAAATATGAATTCCTTAATTAAAATAAAATCTAATGACACAATTTCCTGAGTTAATAGTTTTATAGAAAGCGACTGAGTACCGTTGCAGAGTAGTAAAATATCGCAAGGCATGTTGGGAATTAATTATTTCTTCTTCTAATGCAAAGTATCCCTTCTGCATCTAGGTGTTACTCCATTACCAAAGCACTGGCGTTAGAACTGCAGATGGTCCTCTTACGAAAACGAATCTTTAGAAAGTATGGTATTGAATTTCCAACACTGTATTTCATGTTAATTATTTATGAATGATGAACACAAAAATGTCTAATAATCACATTTTAGACTCCAGTGTGTATACATTGGCAAAGTACAGATTTTCCAACATAGCCGACAATATATTTAATAACATATTTCATAAAATAATTATCTCAGGCATACAGCATAGAACTCTGAAACACTCAAAAAACAGATTTGAAAGCATTGCATATATCAGGTTTTAGTATATGAATTAGTACATATATTATAAAAAAATGTGTATTAGTTTGGTCAGATGCATTTAATTTCTTATTCATATCTCAAACAATTCTCTTAAAACAGAAACATGTCCATTATAAAACTCTTAAGTGTTTTTTAAAGCTTGTGGTGGTAAGTTGTTGTTATATCTGGAAATTTACAAACACACAATAAATGGTCATCATTCAAGGATGGAATGCAAAAGCTAGGCCTGGTGATATATCCTACAAATTATATTAAACATTCACATAAAAAACTTGAGTTTGTATGAAATGTAGTGGTAATGCCTTGCTACAAATTAGTCAGTAATGGTTTCACACATTATACATAATTTCCATCACGGAATGCAAATTTAAAGTAGAACAATGTTACTTTAATTTGTATGCACCCCAGCCCCACCCAAACACACTCCCTAACAAAGGCAATACAGACATAAATCAGTCTAATCTGATTGTCCTAAGTATTGTATCGTGGCACTAAGCCACTGAATCCTCCCTGTGACCAGTACGTCATCTGATGTGACTACAGTAATAAAGAGGAATGTATGTATGTATATATGTATGTATGTGTATGTGTATATATATATATATATATATATGACCAAAAAAAACAAAACAATAAAGACACAAAGGTTATGACTATTGTCCACCTTCCCAATTACAGTCACTTCCAAAGGGACAGGTGGTTTGAGGGAGAGCGGTAGACCTCCAGTTATAGTATATCTTTCTTGTCACAACAGACAGTAGTTGTTTAATTTGTTGCCAGTAGTCAGTTACATTCCGTTCAGCTATATCCATCGTTCCACTCCATGACCTTGTCGTAATCGTGTATCTTCTGTTTGATGTGGGAGAGTTTATTCTTCAGGTACTCACATCGTTCCTTCTTCTCAAGGAAAGTTGGGTCCTGGGAAGAGACGAGATGTTCAGGAGGGACTAGGATAACACCTACTGGATGATCATTAGCCAGCCTAGCATCCAAATTACACACAATATGAGCGCCAACTATTTGAAAATCACTTTCAAACTAGAGCGTAAATCGCAGTCAATGCTCTAATCAGCATTTTGATGATTCAAATATTTAAAGATAATCAAATAAAATAAACTTTCAGGACACCTTTCAAAACACGCAAGTACATCTTACTTTGTACTGTACACAGGCAAATATAAAGATCCATATAAAACATTTTGTAATGATATATACTATAGTATTGGGCATAGGAATATACATTTTAGAAACAATATATACAATTAAATCAAAAAGATTTGGGAAATATATACAAAATAAAATAATAACACTCTTATTGGGAGGGCAAGGGAGATGAGAGATGGGAAAAAATGGTTAAATGTTATAGGCAACTTTGAAGAGATGGGTTTTGAGAAGTTTAGCAAAGGAGGTGACAGTGGTAGCATGTTGGATGTGCAGGGGAAGAACGTTCCAGAGTCTGGGAGGGGCAGAGCAGCTGAAGGCCCCATGGTGGAGAGGAGGAACAGAAGCCCTGTGGAGGAGGAACGGAGAGATCGGGAGGGAGTAACAAGGAGAAGGTCAGAGAGGTAGGAGTCAGCCAGACTGTGAAGGGCCTTCTACTGTAAGGGGGAGCGTGATCTGTTGACCTTGTGTTTGTGAGGATTCTCAGCAGAGTTCTGAACTAATTGGAGTCTACTGATGAATTTGGTGGGAGAGCTGCAGCAGGGCGTTTAGTGTCATCCAGCTCTGGATGTCCTGAAGGCAGTTGGTGAGGGAGATGAGGGGGGGGGGGGGTGTTGAGGTGGGTTTGGTGGAGATGTAGAGCTGGGTGTCTCAGCATAGCAGTGGAAGTCGACATTGTGATGTCTCATGATCGTGCCCCAGGGTAGGAGGTTTATGATGAACAGCAGAGGACCAAGGACTGATCCTTGAGGGACACCCAGTGAGACTGGGGCTGTTTCAGTACTGTGTTTGGGACGGAATCCAGACTGAAATGGTTCGAATAGGTTATTGGAATTTAGATGATTGAGGAGTTGAGAGGCCACCGACCTCTCGAGTGTTTTGGAGAGGAAAGGAAGGTTGGAGATAGGGCGGATGTTGTTCAGGTCGCATTTGTTTTCTCGAGTGTGGGTGTCACAGCTGCAATTCAGAGTGAGGGGTACGAAACTGGTGGCGAGGGAGGAGTTAATAACAGTAATACTACATTTTATTTTCAGGACGCCTTTCAAAACACTCAAGGACATCTAACATTGTACTGTGCATAAGCAAATACAGAGATGAATATAAAACACTGCCAAGATATACACTATTGCATTGGACATACCACCCGGGTGAGTGGAACAAAGGGTTATAGGCATAGCATGTCATATGTGCAGGGGAAGGGCGTTCCAGGATCAGTGAGCATGGGAGAGGGAAAGCATGCTTTGGTGAGGCTCCTGAGCATGAGATCAAGTTGGCATGTAGAAGATTTGGAGTCCTGTATGAGTTTAGCACTTGAGTTTTCAGTGGCCAGAATAAAGTCAGAGGCAGGAGGTATAGTTGGCGTACAGTAGAATACTGTTAAAAATTATGTTTAGGACATTTTGGACACAAAGTATACCCAGCATTTTTATAGATATTGTAGCTGTATAGATGCAATACACTTACATTCTTCTTCTTCTGGTACTCCTGTAGGATTCTGTTAATTCTGTCGTATTCCTAGAACAGAGACATTATTGTAAATATCAAAAGACATTTCACATGGTGGGCTGTGGCACATGTAACCTGACATGCCAAATGGTTTGTTACACTGAATCATCTAGGAAGGCGTCCATTGAAACTGTTTAGAAAAAGAGAGGCAGAGGCACTTTCAAAAAAAAATGTGCTGGGTGATTGGATGAACTGACTGCCGTCTTTCACCGTCCGTTAACGTTACACATAAATGCCCGAAGCTGACAGAACAACGCTAACAGGTCAGAACCGCTGTGGTTCAGACTGAAGTGCAATGTGAAATGATTTCCAGGTTGTCCAGACTGATATTGCGGTGAAGTCAAACTGGAGATGAGATGTGAGATCAGGATGGTATCACGAAACAAGCAGACTTGTGAAGCTCGGGCCAAAATAAAAGCACTGT
This sequence comes from Typhlichthys subterraneus, assembly GCA_027564835.1. NCBI lineage: Eukaryota > Metazoa > Chordata > Actinopteri > Percopsiformes > Amblyopsidae > Typhlichthys > Typhlichthys subterraneus. Next base: position 200,339 of record JAODUH010000004.1, on the reverse strand, counting down.
AAACTTGGGGGTGCGTGGCCTGCAAATAGCACGTGCAGGCCACGTGCCATTTGTAATGTGAATCAAAGATAACGTCAATGACGCTACGATGTTCGAGATGTACATGGCACTGATCTGCCCTAAAGTACCTACTGTACGGCAAGCATTATTCAGATACTTCTCATTTATTTGTGCCAACATTGACCTTGACAAGGATAGACAATTAAGCTGTAGAGCGCAAACTGAAACACAATCACCTACAATGATCCGTTTTCCAGTTGGTTCTCTAAAATGCAAACAAATAAAGGAACAAAGTCGAGAAACTGGACAGAGGAAGTATTTGGACAGAAACAAGAGAAATCTAAATAATAAAACAGCTCGCTGGGTTAGTAGCATAGCAGCCCTATGAAAACAAATTGTCCAAATAATAACAATTAAAGTCCTTTTAATACATTAAAAAAAAAAGTTACAAAAATTAGTAATGCTGAACCCAATTTCAGTGCAATAAACTTTACTTATGTACATGTAAATGTAATCAGCTTAACTTAATGAACAATACAAGGCAAACGCTTGATAACATTTGCATGGCGAGATGTCGAATGCAAATGTGAAGTGAAATGGGTAGCCAATCACCATCTGGGTGCTGGGGTTCTGGGGCAGGCTGCGCATCATGGCATCCATGTCATCAAACTTCTTGAGCGTAGCTTGCACCTCTGAGTGGATCTCCTTGTACTCCGCATACTGGTCATTGAATACGGCACGATACTGGTCCCGCTCATCGTCAGACTTAATGGCAGGGTACTTCCTGCAGGAAATAGAACATTATGCTCAGTTGTGAGATAAGTTACCATGCATTGAGCTACAGAAGCCTGATATCCCTTTACACTGTTTACCAAAGTCAATGTTAGGGTTAAAATGTAAAACTTTTAAAGCAGTTTTTTACATTTTTTTTATTATGAAGAAAATTCATACATTGGACAAAAACAACCAATATTTGCATTGCGAGACTAGGTTTTGTAGGAAGGATATTTGCACACAAGTCATTACCATTGCTCTTGTTTTTACAGGAGGCTACATCTTACGCGTGTGTTCTTTAGACATACATCTATGCATTTAAGTGTGAGTGCACTGTCCATGTTTAACGGAGGATAGGGGATTTAGCAGCACCCACGCAATGTAGTCAGGCATGATGACAGGCTTTGGGATGTGTCCTGATGGGATAGCTCCCTGGAGAACCTTAGCTTGGACTGGCTTTGGAGCAGCCTGCATAGGAGCCACTGTGGAGCCTTGGACAAGCTCTGGAGCCTTGGGCATCTGGCCTGGAACCATCTGCACCCAATGAGAGACAATGCGTTTTATATATAGTAATATTACATTCTACACATCATCCAATATGGCAATTTATCAGGCATTTTTACAGAGCAACTATTATTGAAAAGAATGCTGAAACTACGCATACAGCAGAACATTAAGCTGCCATCAGGAATAACAACATAGACTACACTGTTGCATGTCACTGCTGGGAAAGCAGACAGTGCACAACCCTCCTCTCTACGTTTTGTGGCTATAGAACTTCAAAAAGATGTGGTGGACATTATGTGTAAATTAAAATACAGGGAGGTATGTTGGCAATATACGCTGGTCTGGATGCTGTGAATACTAGCGGATTAAATTATGACTTTTCACTTTGTGCTTCTCTGGGATAAGCTTTATTGCCGTGTTTTTTAAATTAATTTTTCTAAGTTCATATTGTGGTATCTTTATATACAGGTCTATTTGTTTATCCTATATATAATAGTCTGAATATTCCGTAATATTGTGTGTATGCTTACTATAGTTTTTGACTGGGTGGGTTTCCATCTCTAACACAGGCGTTGCTTAATTAGGCCACTAAGTTACAAATAATTGACTACACACCAAGACCACAATACTGTGAGGAAGAGACTTGTTATGCGTCGAAACGTCAGTTTTTATGGATTAAAAGGTTTTCTACGAGTTTGATTCCATCCTGATTTATCGAGTGCTACCATTATTTACAGATTTACAGTACCAAAAGTTTATTTCTGCTTTAAGATATAATTATATTACAGCGTTTCAACATTTTAGAGCGACGCCCCTAAAATAAATGTTTGTTCATAACCCCTGACACACCTTAAGGGGCAATGGAACTATTAAATACATTTGCTGTTTAAATAAAGCGTCAACACTGGAATATAGAAATAACCATGATCACTTAATTTTCTTTATAAAACATTTCTGAAGATAATACAGCTAAATAAAGAAAAATTGCCTAAACATAACTCTGAGCCTACCTCCGGAAGGTATCGCTCACGATACCGTCGTCTAGCCTCGTGTCTCCACAGCTTGAGGCACACAATGGCCCCGATCAAGTACACTACCATGGTGACAAAGAGGAAGATGATGGCAGCGATCTGCCCGGCCTCAGTTCTACAGAAGAGTCCATTAATGCCGTTGTTAAACACAGGGTAGTAACAGAGGCCTCCGCGGTTGGTGTCTCGCACATACACAATCGCTGGTGGAATAGGGGAAGAGAAACAGGTTAAGACAGAGACTAGGCCTCCAAATATGCTAGACTTCAGGAAATATGTTTTAGAGGAAACAACCACTGACTGTAGTTAACATAAGGATAACACAACATGTCCTACAACAACACCCTATGGCGTTCCTAAGGGAAAGGTGCTTTTGTTTTAATCAAGTTCAAACATCAACATCTTTCTCTTGCAACATTGTCTCTTCTTAACCCAACCTACAATAACCATTACGGCTCACCAATTTAACATCATGCAGGCTATGTCCTGCCTGCTATAGAAGAGCCATGTTAACATGATACAGGCTATGTCCTGCCTGCTATAGAAGAGCCATGTTAACATGATGCAGGCTATGTCCTGCCTGCTATAGAAGAGCCATGTTAACATGATACAGGCTATGTCCTGCCTGCTATAGAAGAGCCAGGTCAAAATGATACAGGCTATGTCCTGCCTGCTATAGAAGAGCCATGTTAACATGATACAGGCTATGTCCTACCTGCTACCATGTACATCAGTGCCAGGACCAGGTTGAGTGTAAACTCAGTGAGCGGCCACCAGGTGGAGTCCAGCAGGATGGTGCGGTAGTACATGGTCATTCCCAGCACCAGCAGCACCACAGTCACCACCCATGCCAGCCCGGCCACCACCAGCACAAAGGGCGTCATGGGGCCCGTGTAATAGGACGCCCCGCCCGCGCCCCCGTACATGCCTCCTCCGTAGCCCCCTCCGTAGCCCCCCATGCCGGCCGAGCCGGAGTAGCCGAACATGTTGAACCACTCGTTGTCCTTGTGCACGTAGGCGCACACGCAGGCGAACACGGCAGCCCCCAGGAGCAGCTCCACGCAGCCCAGGATCCTCAGCAGGCCGGCCCAGGACTTCATGTAGTCGTAGCGCTGGTGGTACTCCTCCACGCGCTCGCTGTAGGTCAGGCCCGTGTGGTGCGTGCGCCCGGACACGGACTCGCGCCGCTCCCGCCCGTCCAGCAGCTCCTTGCGGGAGTTGTAGCTGTCCCCCGAGTCGCCATGGTGATGCCGCAGCAGCGACGGGGATTGGGGCGGGGAGCAACGCACCCCCTCGGTGGTGCTGTTGCTGTTGTTGTTGTCGCCGCCGACGACGACGGACGAGGCCGGCATGGACCAGGGCTTGTTGCTACGGCTGCTGTTGTTATGGCTATGGCTGTTGCTGCCCCGCCCGCTGCTGTTGCTGTTGCTGCGGAAGAAGTTCTTCCAGGAGTCCGGGATGAAGCGGTGGACGGGTTTGAGGTCAATGTCGATGGCGGGGTCGGTGTTGTCCTCGCTGCCGCTTGGGTCGAACTCGGGCCCCACGGGGGGGTGGTCCGGTAAGGGGGGCGGAGGCAGGGGGTCGGCGCTTACAGCAAGCCCGGCCGCTCTCTGCTCCCGCAGGAGACGGAGGCGGTTGGGGTCGTCTCCCGAAGAGGCCTCTCCGGGAAGATGGTCGTATTGGGGCGCCTGGCGAACGCGCTCAGTGCGTCCATATGCACCTTCTCCATGTGACATGAGGATTAAGGTCATCCCTGAGTGCACATGCACACACACGCGCACAAACACACAAACACACACACTATCTGGTTTAAATGTGCAGTTCTGTTTCCTCTCTTTGAAAGTACAGGAAAGGTATTGCAACATTATATGTAATTTACCAGGTAAGTACCAGAAGGAAATATTAAAATAGGTAAACAAACTTTTAGTACAGGCTACCTTCTAGAATGGCTTATATTATCTAGGTTAAATGTTTTCACCAGAAGAGAAGTAGGCTAGATTCCAAGAGATCTCAGTTAGTAACCCCTTTACCCAAGCACCAATCATGCAAGTTGAGTCAAGAGTCAAATTTCGTAATACTTAAATTTTTACTTCTAGTCAGGAATGTCTGTTAGATTATATGTTGCAAGCAGAACTGATAGGCAATGTGTATAAGTAACCACCGAATTCAGAAGCCCGATAATCTTGAGAGAAAAGGTAAATTTAAAAATAAAACATGCTGTGCTTGGATACCTCTTTCACACGCAGTAACTCAACACGACTTACATTGGCTTGCAGGTCTCAATGCAAACCTGAATTATATAAACATTGGTTGTGGCCAGGAATCATCTGTGAAAACAAACACATGTATTAAATCATGTACATGTTATGTCCCGGTAGAATCAATATCTATTTAAGGACATTGAAATGCGTTGATATCCCCCTTCAACGACAGCCAGTGGTTTTAATTAAACACATTCAGTGATTAGGCTACTGCCTACAAATTGAAGGTGGTATTAATAATAATAATAATAATAATAATACATTTGATTTTGGACGCCTTTCTAAACACTAATGGACATATTACATAGCAAATACATAGATAGAGGTCGGATAGGCTAATTGTAGGAAAATGTACTTACAACGTCATGCCTTATGTACATGCTGAATAGCCTACAGTAGCCTATACGTCCAAAAAGAAGCTTACAGTACGGGTAAATTATCCTCTTGGTAAAGTAGTTTCTAATGTAAACGTTACGCAGACTGTCGAGGCCTATTAACGGACCGCACACACCGCACTGGCATATATAAAAGAATAACAATATGGACCGTGGGCTACGGGTTCAGAAGGCCCAGCCAAAAGTCAACACATCGAAAAGTTGAGGTTTTGTTGACCTGTTGAAGTAGACGCAATCGTATTCAAATATAGCCTAGGCTACTAGGCTACACGGGCATGGCTACGGCACACTAAATAGAGGCTCGATAATAGCCGACCGTACCTCTTCCTGTGGCTACAAGAAGTTTTCACCATAACTCTCAACATGAACAGACGACCAGAAAAACTGCGAAAACTGTATAAGAGGTATCGGAAGCTGCACGCAAGAATTAATAAGCTTTCCAAAATATACCACATGCCTACCTTATTTGTCTTTCCGTTTGTTTTTCCTTTGCGTCTCCCATTTCGGTAATGTTAAACCGCACAGGTTCCCATTAGGCGACCACGTGACCTGCCCATCCCAGTGACGCTGGTCCAAAGTGCAACATAAACCTATGCATGTTTACCTGTTCATGAAACCTCATGGCAGTAGGCTGCTATATCACCGAATCGTGACTAATGTGTCGACTTTCGATACACCCCAAATAGAAAACAACCATGGACAAGAAAGTAACAACTGAAAGTGAGAATTTGATAGACAAAGCCATAATAAAAAATGTATTCATAAAAAAGACCCCACATAATTACGCTTTTGACATGATGTGCTGTATTTTTGTAACAGAATCGGTTTAACGTGGCTTACTTTCCATGTAAATGTATGAGAGTATCGACCATTGAATTATTTTCTGACTCAATACGGAAATTATTTCGCACATCTCGGAATTCTGAAAGTTTCTGAAATTCTGATTTGAATCACTAGATGGCGCAGTAGAAGGACATATACTTGCAATAGCAAGTTTTGTCCTTCAAGTTTCCAGTTTATTCAATTAGACTGCTATAATGGATATAAAATAAATATATAGCAAGATAATACATTTTTGAAAGTTATATGTGCTCAATCACATGATAATTTTACATTCTAGTAAATTCATATTTTTGTGTTACCTATATAAAGTCTGTGTAGGCCTACATATTATAATGAAGACACATTTGATATTTAACAGATATTTAATGATTTAGCCTAACATAATTACATAATGATTATAGGTACTTTTTATGAACACAAATACATGAGTAAACAAACACAAACACACACACACAGGCAAATAACAGAAACACATACATTCACAGGCGCGCGCGCGCGCACACACACACACACACACACACACACACCATCAGATACAGGCAGAGGATTGCCATGTAACAGTTTTTCTATCTTAATTTATAATACATAGATAATTCATATTTAAAAAGCAGAAAATGTTTTACTACAGTGGACCAGTTGACAATTTTTCTTTATTGGATTGGACAGTAAAGGAAACGAGTGAGAGAGAGATATCGGGAAGGATTGGGAATTGACCATGGGCCGGATTCAAACCCTGTTCTCGTGTGTGCCACAGCTCCACCCATCCTGAATAGCCATTTTAACCAGTTGGATCAATATTACAAGTTGGGTTTGCATTGGTATAGTGTATTCTTCGTTTCATTTCCTATATGAATATTTTGATATAGCACAAGTGTTTCTTTTACGATTCATACAGTAACATCCCTCGGTAAACACACAAATGTATTGCATAAGAATTTTATTCTCAAGTATAGTCCTGCTTGTAACAAGAGTAATATAAATGGCTTTGAAGATATAATCATCATCCACCACAATAACACCAATAAAACCCTTAATCCTGAGGGCTCAAGTAGGCCTACAGATGGCAGAATTTAAATACTTGAATGGAATGTTTTAAAATGGTGTTGCACATAGAGTAAAGGGTATGCAAACATGTAATAACACTTATTTAAAGGGAGGATCAAACATATATCTCTAAGTGAAACATGCAGGTAGGTATGTAGAGCAGCTAATGACACATTTGATGATGTGTTAAACTGACACATTCCATAGTGACCCTTCTGACCTAGGAGCTGAGGTGAGCCCCCATGACTTACTGTGGGAACCTCGCTTCTACTGCAACATTTATAAGTTAATGATTTCATAACAACTGTTATAATAAATAATATGCTACAAACGATGACATAAAGTACAGTAACTGTGATTCTAAATACTATGTTTGCTATACTACTGTTCCACTTGACATTAGTAAACAGAAGTTACATAAGGTAACTTAATTGTATGTGTTTATGTTTTCATAATACTTATCTTATCTTGGACAAATCAAGAATCAATTAATACTTAGATCAGTTTTCATTTAGGTGCTTGAATGCAACATAGTGGTATATAAAGTGCATAAGAGTGGATGACGGCATAGTATAATAAACTAACAGCAATATTATAGACTTCGGCATTTAACACTTAAGGCCATCGTCCCACAGGGTGACACTGTTACATACAGTACATGTTTAAAACAACAGCTTTGACAAGAAAACATGTACATCTTAAAGGAGCATTTCATTGCTAATGTTGTGATTTTATAGTCAAGTACCATTTAACTATTTCAAGAAAAATTACAATAATCCTATGGTATTTATGTTGGATGCACATTACAAGACTTACATGTCACAAATCGTTCATTTCTTAGTTAAGAAAAACTGGTTAGGATAGAAATGCCTTCTGTAGTGCCTTTTAGGAAACAGACGGACTACAAAAATGGCCGGCGCCAACCGTTTTGGTCAAGAACACGCTACAGCTTAGAAGGTGCTGCTTTCACCCTGCTGGGTAAGAGGCTTCAACCAACCTGGTGTAGTATTTGAGCAGGTAGCTCTGCTCTGCATTAGAGTAGGTTTTCCTCAGTAAGGGATTTGATTCTGGTAATACTGAAGCATGTCATATGTCTTGCTCCTGCAAAACAAACAAACACATGTCTCATTATAGGAAACGGTGATCCATGGAATACTTCTACCTTGCCAAAGCAGCAAACCTAGTCTCACTAGCTCATATCTCACCTGCTGCTGAGGAAACAGCTCTGGATGACTTTAATGATGAATGCTGCTGCCTCCTTCTCACTCATCTGTGGGTTAAACCGTCCCCTGAACACCAAGAAGACCAACATTTTTAATTATAAAGCAACACTTCTGTCATAAATGAATAACCAAATATGATGTTTGAATCCCCCACATCATTTTTTTGCTGCATACAACTGCTCATATCCCATAAATTCATAAATCTTAATAAAATAATACATCATATCATTAGGGTTAATAACACCCATTTGAAGATATATACAATATATTTCAGTCATCCATAAAACTCACCGTAAACACTTAAATATCTCACGGTTACTTTACAACGCAAGAGCTTTAAACTTAATTTATTTAGAGAGTTAGTTAGAGAGATAGTTAAAAAAACATTTAGAAGCATTTGAAATGAAGTCCAGTGCTATTCTTTAACTACGTAAACCTCCCCCCCCCCTCCCCCCACACACACACACACGGCTGCTTACTTGAGGAGTTTAATGGTTTGTCCTCTGAAGCAGGGGAGCCCGGTGTCCAACATGAGAGTGACAAGGGACACCACTGCATCCATGTAGGGTCTGAGACAACCAACACAGAAGACACTAAGCTCAACTTCATACTGCATGTATATAAATCATCTAACCCAGAGCTGCATTATGCTGTTCATTCATAAATGTATGTCGCTCACCGTACAGCCAGATATCCTCTGACACACATCTCCATGAACCACTTGAAGGGAGTGGCTTCCATCTTCCCCCCCATGATCATTACCATCTCATCTGTCAGCTTGATGTCAGGCTCCCAGCCCAGGTTACCGCCGGGAGAGCTCTCGAACATGAAGCCAAAGTCTGGAAGGTCACAGTGAATATGTGTGTTTGGGTCCATGTAATAGCACAAAGGAGTGAATGAATGAATTCATTTGTGTCTCTGTAAACGTACATTTTAAGACACACTGTGGTAAACATACATTTCACATCTATGTCTATAAATTTGCATTTAAAATGCACATTTGGGTGAGCAAATGCCATACATCACTTTCTGAGACCCCTCTGTGACTCCAATGGCGCCGTAAGCGGAGTGACGTTCGTTTAAACAGTTCCCACCTGGTGCATCCTATACAGAACACTAACAATAACACTGAGCACCATTAGTTTGATTCACATGCCAGTGTCCACACCTATGTGGATGAGATGGCCCTTGCTGTCCAGCATGATGTTGCCATTGTGTCTGTCTTTGATCTGCAGCAGGAACAGCAGCAGGCTGTATGCCGCCATGCTGCGGATGAAGTTATACCGTGCCTAAAGAGAAAGAGAGGACATATCCTGCAAATGCAACTTCAGATACACCCGGGTGGGTTGGCTTTGTGTGGGCCTCACACGCTACGGGCCCCATCTTACAACTGTGTTGTTATGCTAACTTCATTTTATAGTGATAGTAAAAGCAGAATTACTCAAACATTTAATTGTTCAAATACAATTTAAGTACAGTACAGCTTTCCCACTCTAAGTCAAATGCAACATTCCTGACCATCTCCCTGATTTGTTGCGACATCTCAAAATATAAATACATTTTGATGAATAGTCTGTAATGTCTGGAATAGAATTGTAATTTAAATGAGTGAAGTGGTATCACATATCACATCCCCAGCAGCTAATGGCAAATATGAAGATGACGTTGAAGCTTGGGTTAAACTAGGGACACCATCACGCACCTTCTGAAAGGCCAGGGTGGACTCATCTCCGTACTGGTTACGGAAATAGTCGTACATCCCAAAGTCTGTCTGACGGCCCAGTTGGTCACGGGACTTGCAGTCGGGGATGCACTCGATCACGCCACACTGTTGAGGGCAAGAGCAGCTACCGTTAACAGGAGGGTTCAGATGAAGGCTCGGCTGTGAAGTGACATGACAACAGTGTAGTTACCCCCGGGGCTGTGGCCACCACTCTATAAGGGAAGACGAAGAGATCCAGGCCAACCAGCTGGAAGATGTTCTTAAAAAGGCCAATGATCTGCAGAGCCAGCATGTCCTAGAAGAGCGGAGAAAGCAGATAGTGGGCTAGAAGGATACATTGTCCTACATTTAATAAGACATTGCACTTGATTTGTGCCTGGAATGTGAGTTGGTATCTTTGAGCAAACAAAACCCAATTCAGCCAGTTGTTCAAATCAAATGGTTAAATACGTGCATTGTATAAAAAAGAAACAGTAACTAATGTACAATGGTTACTGGAATAACTGTACTGTACAGAACTTTAAGTAACATTTTCTTACATTACAAATGCAAGTGGATCAATTGAAGAATTGAACATATTATATTAGCATATCATTAGCCTGTGTTATTAGCCTTTTATTTACAATGAATGCATTACAAATACAATTCTGGTTGAGGGAACCCAAAGGATATCAACTTCCATCCAACAGACTATAATGTTTCCTTATCCGATACACACGTACCTGCCGACAATCATCTCCCACTTTAAAGATGGCCGCCTGCCAGCATACCCTGCGCAGGCCGTCATCACTCTCCTCTGTATCCTCTGCTGAGTCGGAGGGGCAGCGCAGTCCCTCCCTCTCCAGTTCACTCACTCCACAGCGCTTCACCTTGAACCTAGCCAGATACGGGGCCTTGGCCGCACTGAGATCAATGATGTCACCAGGAGAATGGTTAGTGTTGGAAAGCAAACGTAGATAACTCATTTCAGTTAAGAGTAACTACTCTATGAACCGCATAAAAACCAAAACACAATTACACTCTACCATACCTTTGCATAGGTGTACCAGACTTGTAGTCAATGTCCAACACTATAGCTTCAGGGTTACTAGGTAGATAGCAGCCTACCGAAAACATGAAGAGATAGCTTTTTAAGTTAACAATAAAAATCAACAATGTGCAAATGCACTGAATTCACTATTAGTCCTATCATGGCTGTGAACCTACCCTACTAACTATTAGCATCAGACTACTACTAGCTACTAAAAGGAAGCTTTATTACCTGGCTGAACTTTTATGTCTGACAGTGCTTTAAGACAGGCCCTTTTTCTCTCATCCCCCTTTGGAACGGGCCTGAAAACAACAGGAACTGTGAAAATCTACAGGTCACTGTAGATTTAAATGTGGGTGTATGGGATAATTGACCAATAAAGAAGGATCCTCTTACTTGATGATGGCGGACACATTGGTGATCTTGTTGAAGAAGTCAAACTCTCTCTGGTAGAAGTCCTTGGCTGGACCAGACAAAGAGCAAGTGATTTCCTCCACCATCTGCTCTAGCAGGTCCCCAATGTCCGCTGTGAGGAAACATTCATTTGTAGAAAGAACATGTGTTTATCTATCTTTGCCTTTTTGTTGTGTAGAGCTGAGCAGTTAAACACAAACTAGAATGGCTGTTATGATCTCATTGTCTCATCTTGGTGTACCCTGTCTCTGATTTCTACGGTATAATGGCAACGGAAAATGAATTACTGGATTTCATTAGAACTGGTTCTGCCACAATTATCGTGGAGATCGAGGAGCCTCAAACAGTTCCCGGAAGTTAGCTGCAAATACTAAAAGTACCCTATACATTATATTGTAAATGTAAATATGTGCATTTATTGACTACTAATTACC
>JAODUH010000004.1:164012-177081 GCA_027564835.1 Typhlichthys subterraneus | reverse complement strand
AGACCACTTTGCCTTGGGAGACCCTACCAGGAGCACTAGGCTCCAGACAACACAGCCCTCAGGTTCATAGGGGCACCTAAACCTCTCCACCACGATAAGGTGATGGTTCCCGGAGAGGGGAAATCTAATACGACATGTTATGTAATGTTATTATGAAGTGGTTCTCGCACGCACACACGCACACACACACACACACACACACACACACACACTAATAAAGCCTGTATTTCTGAGGGCCACTGTGTGAACATGGTGTACTGCAGGTGGAGGGTCTGATCAAGGAGAGAGGCTGGGAGTTCATGTGGAACAAGCACTTGGGCTACATCCTGACCTGTCCCTCCAACCTGGGCACGGGCCTCAGGGCTGGGGTGCATGTTCGTCTGCCCAACCTCAGCAAGGTGACAGACGCACAGACAAACCTCTGTGAACACTCACAAGGCAACATCGCTAATATACCGACAAGACCATGCTTTGCCTTTAAATGGAAATAAATATGGCTGTGTTACTGTAGTATTGTGGTATTACAGCATATTGTGCGTGTTCTACTTGTTGACTGTAGGACGCACGGTTCCCCAAAATTCTCCACAACCTGCGGCTTCAGAAGCGAGGCACCGGAGGTGTGGACACTGCGGCCACAGGAGATACCTTTGACATTTCCAACAACGACCGCCTGGGAAAATCTGAGGCAAGGATCCATCATTCCTTTACTGTTTTGGAAACAATACATTGCAGTTCAATAAAAATAAGTATAATAATACATTTTATTTGGGACGCCTTTCTAAACACTCAAGGACATCTTACATTGCAAATACATAGATATAAAACAGTTGGCTTAAATAAACATACTATAGTAATAAACATTTTATCTGAGAAATATATACAAAATAAAACGGGAGAGTGGAATAAAGGGTCAGACGTCATCGGCAACTTTGAAGAGGTGGGTTTTGAGGAGCTTAGCAAACGATGTGACCGTGGTGGCCATGTCGAATGTGCAGTGTAAGTGTGTTCTGACTAAAAACAAAACAAAAATAGAAATACTGTTTATAGCAATATCCAAAATGTTAATTGTTCAAGTCTGGCAAAAATTAACCTAGGTATTTTAACTACATTTTCAGTTTTTCAAAATGTTTGTGGTTAGAAAATGTACCGGATAAGCGTTACAAGGACCGCTGACCCTATTACAGTAAAAACAAACACCAGTGTGTAGGGCAGAGCAGAGTCAGGGCGCTTGGTGTGCGGAGCTCCCTACAGGAACACCAGCCATTTTATTGTGCCATGCAGAATCCAGTTATGGATTGGTCTGTAGACTGTGCCCACACTGTTTGGTTGTGGGATTTGTAGAACCTGATAAAGCACTTACATCATGTATATGTGTGTGTGTGTGTGTGTAGGTGGAACTAGTGCAGCTGGTGATTGACGGGGTCAACTACTTGATTGACTGTGAAAAGAAGCTGGAGAAAGGCCAAGACATCAGGGTCCCTGCCCCCATCTCTCAGTTCAAGAAATAAGCATGTGATAGAACAGCATCCTCCTCAATGCTCCATGTTCAATTCCTGGTACACACCCAGCCCTGTTAAATAACATCTACTGTTACTTTCTGCTTCATTTATATTTATTCAGCTTAATGTAATTGCAAAATATTGTGTATCAAATCTTAGACACAACGTGAGACCAATTACAATAAAACCTATACTTTATTTAACACGTTGGTTGTTTTCTAGTTATTAGTGTGTTTAGGTAATTGAGTATTCTTACTACTTTTCCTTCTTGCTCATTTGTATTTTTTTAATAACACCCTTTTGGCTTATTTTTTCACACCACCTGATGCTGCTTGTCTGATGAAGCCTCGGGGGGGCAGCAGAAACCTAAAGAAACAATAATATGGAGACAGACGGGCTAGTAGTTCTTATATAGTATTATGTATATATATAGTTATATGGCTAGGACCCATAATGAATGATTAAAGATGAAGTCTTAATTCACAATGTATTAAAGGTACTCCAGTTATTATATTATTCATAATAAAAAAATGTAATTCAAAAATGTAAAATAAAAATTCCAAGTGGTCAGCATAGAAAGGATGACAATTTGACAATTAGAAGAGTAGGCAATTATTTTTGGTCTATATATTGGCATGCACAAATGCTAATTATGTGATAGCAATATGAATATCTTTATGCCTTGACTGCAACCTCACCAGGATTTGCTATTGCAGCTAAGACCTTTTGTATTGCACTAGCTAAAGCCAATTCAAATGACTATAAAGGCCTATACCAGCATTTGTATTGTTAAATTGTCTATATTATTTTGTGAGCTTGTTAATTTCATGTGTCAGTGTGTAGAGATGTGCAATCATGTATGGTACAATTATGTAATACCTTTTCAGTAGTGATGATAAGTGCTGATTGAGATAACGGAGATATTTCCAAAGATCCCCTCTACTGTTTTCTTCTTACACAAATCTCACAATTTGGTTGTGTTGTGTGCAAGATTGACAGTACAGTCTGCATCCACTGAAGGGGAAACAGCTCCCTTGGTCAAATTCTCATTTGGAGGTGTGTACAGGCCTATTTGTGATGGAACATATTATGGCTCAACAAACATACAAACTTGAACATATACACAGAGGGGGTTTACGACTGTATTTTAATAAACCTTTATTTTACCAGGAGAAGACTCATTGATAAAGCACTTACATCATGTGTGTGTGTGTGTGGTGGAACTAGTGCAGCTGGTGCAGGGCACTCTTTTTCAAGAGTGCCCTGGGATATTTTACTCATGCTCAAGCATCATGATTCGTCTTGTGTTTATGTAGTATTGATTGTTGTACCATGTTGTTTTCCAAGTTTTAACAAAGTTTAAACAATGCAAAAACCTAATGTTACAGCACACAAACATGATTGAGTTAGTAGCCTATGGCTGGGCTGGTTCCGTGCGTGCTATACATCGTATCCAGTTATTTTTGACACCCACCCTGGCTCCTCGCAGCTGCCCACACTTCCGTGTGTTGTGTTTCAGACATCAGCCGTGTGAGCTGCAGATCATTTGAGTACTACAATACAATTGACGAGAGCACCTTTAAAGTTGTATTATGATTTGACTCAAAATACACATTTACACAAGAAACAGTGTTAAAGCTAGTGCAAAGCAGTTGAAATATATTTTTGGATAAAACCGGGTGTTTAACTTGATATTTTCATATACTATCTAAATTTTGCTTTAGAGGAGAATATGGATGGGCCATTGGCTCATTGTTCGCCGAGCACACAGCAGGGAGACCGCACGCCTCTCCCCTCAGTACAGCTGCAGGCTCTCGGCTCTCCTCGCTCCCCTTTCTGTTGGCGCAGGCGCGTTGCCTCCTCTGTGCGCTCTACTGTTTGCATTGTGTCTGAACTGCCGGCGAGCTTTAAAATTATTATACCCACCGCGGCAATGTCGGGCAGGTCGGTCCGAGCAGAGACCCGGAGCAGGGCTAAAGATGACATCAAGAGGGTTATGGCCGCTATTGAAAAAGTTCGAAAATGGTAAGAGAAATAAAAATCCCCCTTCGTTACCTAACAAGAGAAAGGCTTGCTTGTTGGGGGAGGAGAGGGAACGAGCCAGAGTGAATAGGGATGAAATTGATAGAAAGAGCATTATGTGCCGAATTTACGGATGTACTTGCATCTCAGGTGCACTGGGGCGCACTTGTGCACCGCGTTACCCGGTACATGAGACAGTTTCGACAGATTTGAATTATTTTCGCAAATTGTCGGCAAGGGTTTAACCCAGAAGCCATTTCGATGCAGTCACATGAAGCCATTCCTTTCTCTTGCCTGCTGTTGTGCTTGTATTACAGGCGGCTGTTCGAGGCTGTAGGGCGAACTAATCGTTCAATAACACTTGCTTGGAAACAATATTACGACGGCGCTAGTGAGTCAGAGTAGTTTAGTCCGTGTGGAGTTTTAAATTCAGCGCTTTGAGTCGCCCTTTAGGTCGAATAGAGAATTCGCACGGTGGGGGTTGGGAGAGGGAAGTAAGCTACTGTAGTGCATGGCTGAGCAAGCAACGACTCAGTTTTGAACATTTGACTTATGAAGTCCAGTTTTTTATATTTTTATTCAAGAAATGTATAGGCTACAATGTTTAGTTCAATCTTGGAATATATTTTAATTTTATTTGTTTAGATAAATATTTGAATCATCACTAGATTATTCATTGTTCTATAATAACGTGACCTCTGGCAACAAAACAAACGTATAAAAACGTGTAAAGGGCTTTTGAACCAACAATGAAGCATAATTGTACAGAGCGTTAGTGTTAGGCTATTAGAGTAAGTAAGTACGCTGGGATTTTTTTTCTACTCAGGGAAAAGAAATGGGTGACTGTTGGAGACACGTCCCTTCGTATCTACAAGTGGGTACCAGTAACAGAGCCCAAGTCAGATGATGTAAGTATTTAGAGGGGAATGCATATCACTACTGTGACCTATTAGTTGTAACTAAGCTAACGTGTCTAATAATTCCCCCTTAAAACATTTGTAATAAAACCTGCTATTTGTACACAAACCAAAAACATGTTGATAGTAGCCGAGAACCCGCAGACCTTAGCAATGCATTATTTAATACTAATTACATTACACTACAACACATTATTATTATTATTATTATTATTATTATTATGTTGTTTTTATTTTGTCATTTGAAAGTTAGTATGCTAGAAGTACTTTTTATTTAGAAAAAATAACACATCTCATTTGGTTTAGAAAAACAAGAATAAGAAGAAGGGTAAAGATGAGAAATATGGCTCAGAGTTGACTACACCAGAGAACAGCTCTTCGCCAGGAATGATGGACATGCACGGTAGCTCATACCACTCTTTGTTGTCAAGTGCTGTAAACTCCTTTAAAATATTGTATGCTTGCGGTGGGAGGAAACCCAGAACAGTTGATTAACTGCCTGTTTGCTCTGTCCAAACGGCAGATGACAACAGCAACCAGAGCTCCATTGCTGACTCATCTCCAATAAAACAGGAAAACAGTTGTAGCACCAGCCCAACCCAAGATCCTTCCGGGGTGTCGCACCGTGACAACGACACTAAGAATGACCAGAGCCCAGACAGCAAGAGGGGTGAGAGAGAGACACACACACACACACACACAAAACTAATGAGAGGAAATTCAGCGGTACTCAAACATGACCCAGCATTTTGCTGAAAAAGCTCCCAGTCCACAAAGCGTGGGCGGTGGTAGGGGTACATAACAGTGTGTGTTTCCTGTAGGGAAGAAGCAGAGGGCTGTGAGCAACTGAGTGCTCTGGTGTGGCAGAGATGTGCACTATGTTTCAATAAAAATAACTGTGTCATTCTGGTCTCAGCCACAAAGGAAATTCCAGACAAATTGAGGAATGTGCCTTTAAAGCTTGAACCATTGCTGATGTATGGTGGTTTTTGTCCAATCCTAGTTCCAGTCAGTGTTTTTCTAGACCTTCGATGTCTACCAAATGCAGCCACAGTTCTTGCTAAGAACAAGTGGAAGTCAGGGTAAAACCATGATCTTGAAGTTTTCCTTTAAATTCTGAGGCATTCAGCAGCAGTTTGTTGTGCCTGTTCATTATCCAGTTTGTTTCCTATGTTGTTTAGCCTGCCTTTGTGGTTGAAAGTATAATTAAGGAAAATAAATGGATAGATCCTCCTAAATTGGTATACAAAGTTTGAACTTGTCTTGAATATGGTTTTAATCTTCAAAATTCCCATTGCTTTGTTTGGAAATGCTGGGGTATTTATTAACCTCAAAAGTAATGGTAAAATAATCTGTCATGTGTTTGTCATTCTCATTAAGGTAAGAGCAACCCTTCTTCTGAGAGCTCAGACAGAGCAGAGAATGCAAAGAGAGATGGTCTCTCCTCGGGGGACAAAGACTCTCCTGACAGCAAAGCCACTCAGGTATGGAGCAAACAAAGCTTGAAGTACCAATGAAATCGTGAAACCATACTACATCTTATCACTTTAATTTATTTAATGCGTATTTCAATTGTAACATAGTGCACACGTCCAATTCAACATGAGCCGTTCCGTAGTGGGAGCCACATTTCTTCCATTTTGTATTCAGTGTGATTATAGTCTTGATTATTGATCTTTTTAAAATGTTTGTATTAGTTGTATGCATCTTTGCACAACTAAATGCATTGTATAAGTCTTCTAATTCATTTGCTAGGACCTTGATGAGGCGCCACCCAGCAAAAAAAGCAAAGCAGAGTCCTCATCTCAGGACTTTGAGGAGAGTTAAATATTGAAATATTTTAAATAATTTCTCTCCTTCATCATCCTCTCTAGTCCCCCTCTGTACCTCCCTTCCATTGACCCCCAAATAATTTGGGGGCGGGGGGGCAATGGGCACAATGGTTCTCAATCCTCCTCCTGGTTCCTCCTAAGCCCCACATGCACGGTAATGCCACAGGGAGACATGGACATCTCTCTGGTCCTCCAAACCCCCACCAGTCCACCTCTGCCACAGAGGGAGCGGATAGTACCTCTGTTCTCCACTTTCCCTCTGTGCTTCCTTCAAAGTTCTCAACACGCGACACTAATGCCAAGAGAAGCCACTGGACCCAGGCTGCAATCCCCTCTGTGACCAGGGGTGGTGCTGCCAGCTCAGGCCAGAAGACAAAACATTGACCTGCATCTGTGACTAGAACGATGACACTGAGGATTTGACGATGAAGTCGAATTAATTCAAGTGAAAGCTGGAAGAGGTTGACCCTAGACGCTGGTCTGAGACCTGTTTTTATACGTTTTACTGGATTAGCTTGTGATACAGAGGCTAACCTGGTCTGAGATCAGTGGCTATGGATAACCTTTACCTAACAACTGCATGGTCTAAATTCTCTAAATTTGCCTCCTGTTAGGCTAATGTTCTGTTTGTTCTGAAAATCTTTAGGGTTTATTTCTCAGGAGGGTCGATGCACTGTTAATGGTATTTCACAGTTGATCACAGATAGAATTGCTGCTGTAGTAGATGTGTCTTTTCTCTGTCCATGGAAGTTATTCATTCACTTGTTTTGACATAGCATGTGTATGTAGAAGACAACGACACTGGCACAGTAAAGCCCTTTTTTGGTGGATGGTAAAGACAGGCGTAGCATACAGTAGGTTCCGAAGGTGTGTCTTGTTTTACTACAATTTCACATACGTTTTAGGTCAAGCAGTTTTTACTTACACCTTCGGTGCCATGTTTTGTTTGATTGTTTGTTCTTTGCCTTATTAGTGTCACTAAGGAGTTTAAGTTATGTTTTTGTTATATTCTGCCGCTAGAACACTACCCCTCAGTTATGACATTTTCACTCTGTAGATTTATATTTTATTTTTTTCCCAGAGTTGAAATGCGCTGTTGCTGGTACCAGTTTGGTTCACAATAACTTCTTATTCATATAAATGTTCTGCATATAACTACGTACTCCTTACCCAATTTTCTTTTTTGTTTGTCGTTGTTGTAGCTCACTATAGGCGGTCCAGTCTTTTAACTGAAGCATTGGTTCTAGTCCTCTTCCAAGGTGCTGTCTGTTAGCGGATTTGTCATTGATATCAATGTGCGATGAACTTGAACTGAATAGCAAGGATTCAGACCGTTGACCTCAAAATAATACAACCTCAACCTAACATGTAGTCACAGCAATGAATATGTGTGAATAATCAAATGATTTCCAGCCGATTGCCGTAAACCAATGACTTAATGTGGAGGATAAACAGGTGTACTCATTGACAGAATAACTTGATCAGCAAATCACCCCTCACATGGATGAAGAGAAAATTCTAAATTGATTAGAGGATGGATTAGCATATACCTCATTCCCAGTCCAGCAGTGCTGGTACTTAAAATGCTATGTATTGACATTAACCGTTAGACACATGACATACTCTTGTTTAAAACATATTCTCACTTATGTTGTAGCTTTCACCTGATTTGAGCAGCTGCTTAATGTTTGCTCAAAATTGTTTAAAAAAAAAAAAAAGTGAGATTTGAATCCTGTACGTTATTCATGGGACCATGTTGTTTCACTTTAGAGCTTGTACAGAGTTATGGTTTGGTTTTGACTTATTTATTCCATCAGTAGTGCTTGGTTTTTATCATGTCCAATGGTTGTTTTCTTAATAAAAGTCACAAAACATTGTCTTGTCTTGAGCGTATTAGGTTAATCTAAAAATGAACCAGGCCTTCTCTAACACTTTTGTTAGAGAAGACAAAATCAAAACTCTTTAAAGTTACTGATAATATAAATATTCAAATCTGATAAAGGTTACTCATAAGAAAAGTAGAACTGTTTGTTTTATAGCATTTCTATTGGACTCAGATTGGACTGGAGTATACAGTAGTAAAACCGTTACATTTACAAGTACACCCACATCTGTAAAGAGTACAGGAACACTAACATTGTCAATAAAACTAGATGTTTTCTTAGTGTTGCATACAAAACTACTTTCTACTAAAGTAGAAAGGACACATCTATCTATGCAAGGGCATTTGTGTTAAAATATTTACCAAACAATTAAACTCATCAACTTAAACATTTCCACAGCAGCAAAGGAATTACTACCAGAATGCATATCTTCTGATTATTTACAGAGACAATTGTCAATGGTTAGTGAACTAAATTGTTACATTGATAGATTCAGTATGACCAAAACTTGTGCTTAAGATTACAATGTTTCAAATACTCATTGCTATACAGGTATGCATCATGTTAAAGGGACATCCACGATTTGGTGTAGGGTGCTTCGCTAGTGGTAAATACTAGTGCTAAAAACATTTTGGTAGGAAGCTTATGAGTGCATGCCCCTATCGCACCTAGTACTCTTCTCGAATCCTCCCCCACAGCCATTTGCACATGTATGCATAGTTGTTTTTCAGACATAAAACAGTAAGCTGGGTAGGACATTGGGGATTCTGGAAGGAAAAAAAATGCAATTGAGTGTACCTTTAAAAAGACAATATACTGTATATAAACTCCACAAATGGGAACATGTGTTTCTCACTCCAATCACTAAAATCAAAAACCTAAAGCAAGTCTTTATCGTGAATTCAAATTCGTGATAAAGGCTTGCTTTAGATTCTTCATTTTATCCAAGGATATATCTTTAAAGTGGACAGTGCAATACAAGAGGCCTATTGATTTGGCATATCGCCTATAACATTAACATTATGTGTTAAAACCATTTCGCTACAACAGGACTATCAATTACACCATGCCCAGTGCTAACCAGATCCCTGTGTGGTCACTGTTGAAAACAGTCAACCTCAAATTTACAAACAATACATTATATTAATGCAGCTGCTACTTTATCTCCAGCTATTACAAACCTTCAATAAAATATTAAAACAGCCATGTTCTAGTATATTTAGCAAAAGTGCACAATAATTGTATAAAATATTCTTTATACAAAATGTGCTTAGATGTACAAAACATTTTATACTGTGATGGTTAAGCCGGTGCTATTTTATAGTTTACTTAAGCCACGTATTATGTACGTCAAATGCATTTATTTAACGAAGTTACACAAGATGAAAACAGGCTGTTGTAATTTTTTACACAATAACCTGACTGTTTCTAGTTTTTAGCCTTAAGAGTACTGGAATGTTCCACAGTAGACAGGAATGTGTCAGAGGCATTAAGGCTCATGTTAATTTGCCTTTACGCTGTAATAAACGTATTTTCTTCTCATTCAGCAACAGATAAAGCCAACCAGGACATACATTTAGAAAAACTATATGACATGGCAAAACCACATCAACAAACAATAATATTGCACTAAAGCAGCACATTTAGACAAGCATTCTTCATTGTATTCATCTCAGGACAAAATACCGTTTTGAGATGTAGAGATTTCACATAAGGATAGTAAATGACAATAATATTTATAAATATAATATAAAAATACATATGGAAAATCTGCTGTTTGCCTGTGCAGGGCTTAGAGTCAGGGCCAGTAACAGGACTAGGACGTGTGGTAATGGAGTTACAGAAGGGAGGCTTGTGCTCTATGATATAGCAACGTGTGGAAATGGATCTAGAAGGTCTGGTCATCATTGCAGGAGTCCGTGGCGTGTCCGAAGGCCTCACAGATGTCACAGTAGGGCCTCTCATCCGCAGGGTTGCCGTGGTAGGTGGAGTGGGGGACCGAGTCGGGGCTCTGGGCCTGGGTGGGACAATCCTCTGTGTCGTGGAGGTCAAAGCAGTCACAGATGTCACAGAACAGGCGCGGCGTAGCTTTCTTCTCCCGCTTTGACATGCCCTCCTCCGCCAACCTACAGGAGAGGAGTTGGGAATAATGGGACAAGAACTTTAGGTTCCTTTTATTGTCCTTTTGCTTGCCTGCCTCATACTACACCTTTACACAAAGAAAGCAGCACACTAATATAGTTTCTGACTGTTGGGAACCAGCCAAGTCCAGGGCGATTTTTTACGGATTTGACACAGAGCCATTTTCAGACTCTAAAAACAAAAATCTAGATTGGTACAAAAAAAAGGAACTTTGTCAATATTAACACCAGCATTTATGTGTCTCATCGCAATGCAGTCGAATTATTTAGTTATATAGCTCAAAAACACAATTTAGGGAGCAGTTAGTTTGCATGCAGTACTCTGAACCTCCACTGGGGGTAGTCACACACTGATCTGCCATAGTCCACAGGATCCCATTAAACAAATAATGATCATTATCCATCACTGCCAGCTGTCTACCGTACTGTCATGCTGTATGTGTAACCTTACCCGTCTGTCCCATCGTTGCCGTTGAACTCCGCCAGAGCCAACTTCTTCAACTTCACCTTCAGCTCCTCGTTCTTCCTCTGGAGGTCTACGATGACACTGTTCAGGAAGTTGATCTGATAGGAGTCCAGCAGACAAAGGTCACTGTTGTGGAAGCTCTATAGTGTATATTATATGAATATTCAGAGAAACATGAATGTGCTTCACCAAAATGCACCAGAGAGACGTCTTACCTGCCCCTCAGCAAAATTCTTCTCCTCCCTCAACTGGTCCAGAGCTGAAAGAAAACAAGCAGACAATAGATTAGATTACTGGATGTATAGTCTTTATAGCAAAAAAACCCAAACAAACAATAATAATAAAAAAAAAAGGTAAATTGTAAAATAACTAAAATCATGTTTAGTTACAAGTTACTAAGCAATGTTTTAAAACAACATTTTGTTCTGATATATCCATAAAAGTTCATATGTTTTAAACCAGATAGACTCGTGTGAGAGGGAGAGTTTAGTGACTTCATAGGTACAGTTTAGAATGAGCTATATTTTAGTTACCAGTGGACGGCCCCTAAAATCAGGCCTGAGAGGATGAACCCGTCATGGATCAAACCCAACACAAAACTGCACCTTTATAGATTTTTGAAGCCCATTTGATGTCCATGCATCACCACAGAACGACATGCGTATCACCGATGGATGGTGGGGCAGAGATCACAGCTCTAGATTGTGCTGACTCATTTAGTGCAAGGTATACCATGCTTGCTGGATAGTGCTTTGTTGAAAAGAGAAATGTTTTCCGCTAAGATGTTGAGCTGAGAGCTAAGGGGTTCTCACAAAAATAATAAATAAAAATGTAGCTGCCAAAATAGTTTTTTTTTCTAGCCTAAATCTGATACCGTAGGACAGGTTATTCATTCATGAAACAGCTTTCAGCAGCATATTCACCTCCTCGGCAGCATCCATTTTCATGTTCCTCTCTAAATAACAATGGATCAGAAAAGGTTAAAGGTGGTGGACGGGCTGTAACAATGTTTTTATAGCTACTAAACACGTTGCAGATTATAGATATTTAAATTTATTAGTAAGTACATCCAGAAATTGGCAAAAATGTGAGAATTTAAGACTGACACGATATCTCAAGCTCTACCTTACCCCTATAGTTAACACAGGCATTGCTGCATCTCCACCACTAGATGGCAGTGTCAACTACAAGGCTATGTTCAGACTGCAGTCAATTCGTATTTGTTTGTCAAATCAGATCTAAAGAGACAGTCCATACTGTTATTTGCAAGTGATCAGATTGATATGTATCCACAAACACCAAGCAATCACATTTCATGTTGTGGTGTAGCTCTCCTCAATCACACCAGACAAACTTCAAAGTGTCTTTTGTGTCACACGCAACGCTCTCTCTCTCTCGCTGCTCATTGAAGCGGGAGACTGTTGGGAGTGATGCCAAAACATAATGTGAATTCCACTTTGTGACCCCAGAGTGCATCTATAGAAATCAGATAGCACTCGCATTTCAAACCACCTCCAAATGTAATTTGAAATGCTGCTGTTCAGACGTGCACAAATCAATATGGATACAATCTCGATATGCTAAAAAATCACATATGGGCTTGAAGCCGAAGAAACTCTCCTGCAATGACAGCGATGAGAAGTTCAGCTGCAAACCTCCGCAGTTCATCTACTCACCGGAGGTGGTAACTCTGTCCTCTCCGCCTGAGGCTTGCCTGACCAGAAGCCTCTGCTCTAGACTGTGGACACGACCCTGTAGCTGGGCTTTGTCTCTCTCCAGGGTCTCCACAGCTGACTGCAACCTCTTGGCCATGACACTCTCTCCTCGCAGCATTGCAATCTACAGAGACAGGACCATACTGACCACGCAGCCAACCAACAAGCCTATATGTGTAGAACCAGGGCGGTGAGAACCTGCGTACCTCATTCCTCAGAGTTTCCAGCTCCATGTCTTTATCTGAGATCAATGTGCCAGTGGGTGGTGTGTGGAAGTTATTCCCTCGCCCCGTTTCCTGAGTGGGGAGGCTTTCTCTGTGGAAATGAGTCAGAGTCAATATTATCAGTATTCTACCACTTTATAGAATACTGTGCATCAAACGTGCGCTCGTTAGGTCTGTGTAGGTGCGCACGTGTGTGCATGAGAGAGAGAGAGAGAGAGAGAGAGACACACAAAAGGGTCTAGCTGCAGAAGGGCACGCTGGGGCAGGGGCACTGTCGGGCATGTGGGCGGGGAAGGGGCACTCTCGGGCCTGTGGGCGGGGCTTTGAAATTATGATCGTAATATAGGCTATTATTGAGTTGAGTCCAAAC
>JAODUH010000004.1:152685-163912 GCA_027564835.1 Typhlichthys subterraneus | reverse complement strand
CTGATCTATCATGGATGGACATGAATTGGACCAGAGCATTTCTCTCTCTGCTAACCCGGTGTGGCTCCGGTGCAGCTCGGTTGATCTGCTTTGAACTCACAAGTCAGTAGGCTATCCTTCTCATTGTTGTTTTACGGCGGTGAGTGAGTATCCAATCACAGGACGAGACTTGTCACGTTCAAAGTGAGGCCAGCTAGATGGCCTCCTATCAACAACTCAAACTCAAGCCCAATGTGACTACATTTCCTCAATGGCAGCCAAACAGCCAATCAAAATTCAGCAGTCAATTTTTGCCAGTGGGAATGATTGATAGTCTTGAAACTTTATATTCTTATTTAGTGTGGCACATGAAATGTACAATTTAAATTTGAAACATGTTGGCTACAAGGGAGTGCTATAATAAGCACATTTGCATGTTTGCTGATATCTCAGCAACCGCATGTGTCAGAACAAAATGTATTGTTTCCTTTAATTCCTTATAAACTTTCCCGCCATTTACATTTCCTGAAATGGGTGTGAAAACAAACTCCACTTCACCCGATTGACATGAAATGTGGTGTGCTTCATCTCCACACCATGCTGATAAAAAGTTGTATAAATAATTTTGATTGGTTAAATCATTTTTTATGTTATGAGCCAATGAACTTGTAAGGCGTTGCCAATGTACTGCCCATGCACTGAACTCATCTTTGTGATTTGATTTAATAGCACAAATGGCCCAGAAGATGCAGCAGAAGACCTTTCATTAACAAAAAGCTTTCTGGCTGAAGCAATGACACCACCAATGTTATGTTAGTCATTTTGATCAGGAAAACCTGTAGCTAGACAATAATGACCATGGAAAGGAACGGTAAGGAATGGTAAGGAACATAATATTAGTTGGTTTTGATAACACTTGCGTTTGGATTTGATGGAATATTGAGAAATAAACAATCTGACACACTTTCGGGTAAAAATGTATTGTTTAGCTCTAATTGTTTTGTAGTTAATGTGAGCTGGGTAGGTGCAGGCTATGGGTCCGTGGATCGGGCTTCACATAATATGGGAGTTGAACAGGATTTCTGTCCACTAAATGTAAAACTCCATGGCAGTCATATATATTATTGTATCTGAAAAACATTTTACTCTACAAAGTTCGCATTATGTGGTTCATCCCACTGCGTTTAACACTGGTATAATTCCACCTCTTATTTCTCTTGTTGAGGACGCTGAACCGCTTCGACAGAACAGTTGATGCGACTGCCTCGGTTCTGCTTGGACCCCGGTGATCGTCGCATGCGGCTATATTTAGTTTTATGTTATTCACTTATTATTTATACTATTCAATTCTCTTCAGGATGCAATTACTTCCTTTACATAGAAAAAACTATATTTGTTTGCTGCTATATTAATGTTTTAAATATTACATCACCTTTATAGAATATTTTTATACGGTAAGCAATATTTTATATTACTCGTCATGACTCGAGTGATTTAAGTCTCGGTCCACTCCAAATCCAGCTGCACTGACTGCACAGCTGTATGCAAAACGGCCAAGACCACATGGATTCCTATTCAGGGAACTGTGATTGGAGAGTTGCACTGTCTGTCAACGCAATGCTGCAGCGATAAGGTTGTTGTGGAAGTCTTGCTTTGGCCCACAGTTAATGCAAAGGAGCGGCGAGTCCGGCGACGACTATAGGCGTCTGCAAACGGAGTGACAGCGCGTTATTTACATGATTAAAACGCCAAACGGGGAGAAGTACACCTAGAATTTGATAGACATATATCTTAAATTACACGTCCGTCATGGAGTCCTATGACATTTTAGCTAACCAGCCGGTTGTGATCGATAATGTAAGTATGATGTCATTCATCCACACCCTAACCCAGGCCGCTAGCTAACGTTAGCTCGCTGTTGTGATACCGCTAACAATATTATGGATAATCCCTGCTATCACTACAATTTGTTAATATCGATTAGTGCAAGGTTAGCCATACGGTTAGCCTTGCGGGGACAGGAAGAATTTTCTTATGACCAGTGTCTGGATAAAACTGCTTATTATCCGACCTGCCAGGATAATTGTCAGACTTGTTAGCTAACGTTAGCTGTCGACTATAGTTTTTACCGCTAGCAAGCCGTCGTGTAGACGAGATGCTAGCCAGCTACACCGGTATCATTGTGTGAAATGAGCACTGCATGAATGACATGTTCTGTTTGAGACATTTTGTCGTTGATTATTTTTATATTTTGCACTGAAACTAAAAACATGTGCGTTGTGCATAATGTGTACAAATACAATGAATTAAATCAGCACACACTCGGTCTTGCAAATCCTTATATTACCTGATCACATGGGCAGATAAATTGAGTGGATAACTCCACAAAGATTTGTAAGATAGATGAAATTGAAGACAAAACACAGAGCTACCGTTATAATTGCATTAGGTTATGTCTTATGACCAACTTGTCTCTATCTCACGCGCACGCACACACTTACATTCACCATAAGACCGTGAGGTTTTCCTACATCTTTCATCCTAACCCTACAGCTCAGTGTCCTGTCTTTTCTTCTCACCAGGGTTCTGGTGTTATCAAAGCTGGGTTTGCTGGTGATCAAATACCTAAATACTGCTTCCCCAACTAGTAAGTTGTTGGTCAATAATGATGCACTGCCTTAAAAGACCAAGGATGTTTAGGATATATGCCTGCCTATGTTTAGTGTAATTATATGAGCCAACTCATTTTTAACTATTTGATTCTGTTCTTCTCTGTGGTGCAGTGTGGGCCGTCCCAAGCATGTCCGTGTGATGGCAGGAGCTCTGGAGGGGGACCTTTTCATTGGACCCAAGGCAGAGGTACAATACACTACTACACAATACACTATTACTCAGCTAAACTTGAATAATCTTGTACATTAGTCGGTATCAGAATCCAATGACATACACAGATCTTGACTTTTGCGGTTGGCGGTAGTGTTCTGCCTGATTCAACATCTAGAATCTGTGTCTGATTGTCATGCCAGACCTGCAGCAGGTTTTACACGTAGAGGACAAGGAAGCGAAAGATTTCCCAGCGAATGACATGGTAGTACGCAGGCAGCAATTACTAGAGTTGACTAGAGTCAGAAATATTCACATCTGGTTCTTGCAATGTTTTTTACACTGTATTGTTGCAAGCAGACCATAGGCTCACTGTGACTGATCACACCTGGAAAAGTGTCATTACCTGCTGTGGCTCTGCTGCTGTTGGGAAGTTGATATGTTGTTGTGGTCAGTTAGAAAGGAGAACTTGGAGTTCACAGAGCCCAGTTTGTAATGGACTGTATTATTCAGTTCAATGTAATTCCACTTTATTGCAGACCCGTATGTCCATATCAGCAAACAAAACAACAATAAAACAATTATTAAGTACATATAACTGTATGATATCATACAAACTTAAAATTAAACTTTTACAGAGACTAAGAAATACATTATATCACTTAGTATAGGCTTTTACAATCAATCAACCGTCACATACATTTATACATAAGTTCCTCCGCAGGACATGAAAAGTGGGAACATTTCTAGTTACAAACGTATAACTTGCACGTATCCATGTATTCTATACATAGATCTCTATATAGATATTGTTTTTGCAGAGAAAACACTGGATCTATTTGTAGGTAATTCTGTTTTCAGAATATGTACAGATAATGTCCTATACTGTTTCCACTGGTGTTTATTAGGAGCACAGGGGTTTGTTGTCCGTGCGGTATCCTATGGAGCACGGGATAGTAAAAGACTGGAATGACATGGAGCGGATTTGGCAGTACGTCTATTCCAAGGAGCAGCTGCAGACATTTTCTGAGGAGGTGGGGGCCCATTTCCTCTCACTTGCCCAGTTCATCTCTCCTGCACTTGTTGTAGACTCAGGGCCTATGCCATGCTGTTGTAGATGTATTCCACTACATTAACGCTGCTGTTTGCACGCAGCACCCTGTACTGTTGACCGAGGCTCCGCTCAACCCCAGCAAGAACCGGGAGAAGGCTGCAGAGGTGTTCTTTGAGACCTTTAACGTTCCAGCACTCTTCATCTCCATGCAAGCTGTCCTCAGTCTGTAAGTGTACCACATTATGATATTATAGGAAGTAGGGGTGTTCGATATGACCAAAATGTCATATATATATACATATAGATTATTTTATATCCCAAAAATGATACATATCACGATATAACCAGATCTGTAAATTAGATTAATAAATAGTTTATTGTCATCCAATGAACCCCCGGCCCCCCCCCCCCCCGCCCCCGCCTTGTGTTCACAGTCACATAACTATATAAATAACATTGCGTATGTGGAGAGAGGCAGCCCCGCCCTCTCTGAACCAGAGTTAACAGAGATTAACTCAGAATTTGTTACACTGAGTTCAAATGAAAATAATATAGTCTCTACATAGTTTTGCTGTAGTGATCGTTTACGAACGCGAACATAACCCATTGACTGCATAGCGTGACTGGACCATGGGAATCATGGTGTTGAGAAACATGCGTGGTTTCTTTAAAATAACTCGTCTGAAAGATTGGATATTCTAGGAACTTTACAGACACAAAATACAATCGAACATTAATCGAACATTTTCATCGTCTTTTAACTACGTCCTGGTTAGGCTGTATGTCCGAACGTAATGTCCATGTGTTTTGCCAGGTAGCTAGCTAGCGCGATTTGTTTACTTTGCAGCAGTAGCACGGGCGATGCACCACGCAAAATACAACTTGTATCAATCATAAGACTCAGTACGAATCTGCCTCACCAATGTTTCTCTGATTACGAGCTGCTACTCCGTGCTGTCTGCTCCACTGCGGGGCGGGCAGGGATCACGCCACACACACACTCGGAGCTCGGCGAGGGAAATAGACAGCGGTGGAGAGTTGGAGAGCTGACAAAAATTACACTTGTTACTGGAAGTAGGCTACAATAAAAGCATCGCCAGTAAAGAGCCAACTAGTAATCCGTGCAAAATACGGACAACAGACTCCAAATGACGAAAATTCTTTAAGTAAAGTTTGATTTTCCCAAGAACGATATAAACGATAAAGCATAATTTAAGACGCTAGATGTTTGTCTATCGTCATACGATGCATATAGTTTTATCGCACAGCCCTAATAGGAAGATGTAACTCGTAAATATTTGTTTGTTATAAATGTGCATCAATATGCCATTACCTCAACCTTATCTGAAGCGATACCATAGCACACACATAAACAGGTAGACTATATATACAGTACCACTCAAAAGTTTAGACACACCTTCCCATTCAATGTTTTTTCTTTATTTGCATTATCTTCTAGTGTGTATATGTATATATGTGTGTGTGTGTGTATTTTATATATATATATACACACATCACCTAACTGTACACGCTGATGGAGACATTATTAAGGGCTGTCAGTCACTATGGTCTAGAATATGAGGCCTGTATGCTTCAAACAATACATCTAAACAAATGGTCTCGTCCTAAAAATTATCGTAAGGTTATGAATTTGTATGCTCTTTAGGTGTCCTTGAATATCAAATTCATGAAAACATGTTCCCATAATGCACTCGGCGTCTATTTTTCATTTCGCAAACCTTTTGTGGTTTGGCATTTCATTCCCTCCAGAGTGTGTACGTTTCTGCTGAAGGCAGTCAACCCTAGTAGTGTGTGTCTGTCTCTGTGCATGTTTGTGTGTGCATGTGTGCGCGTGTAGTACAGGACGTGACTCCATTGAGTAGGAATTTACCAATTTCATTTTTCCTGGCCGATTACCGTTTTTTACGAGGCTGAAGGGTCAATTCCAATTTTTGTAGTGCTTTCACTATTTATTTTCTGTCATTTAGATACTGATATATTGTCTTAAATGTACCCACTTTTTATGGTCCCTTAACCAGCACTTGCATTTGCTTACTCTTTTCAATGAGATGGACAATAACAATCTCAAGTAGGTTTGCTCTCTGATTTATTTGGAAAAATATTGACGTTCAAGATGCGAATGTCTTGTGTAATATAAAACCAATTTTACAGAATACTGTAGCTTACTTTACGTCTTCCTCCAACACACATTTAATTGCCACACAGCGCAGACATGTGTAGGTAGGCTACTATGACAGCTAGCTACAGTCTCTATATTAACATAAAGGGCCAGTGAACGTCTTCACAGTGCATGCATGCCGCATCTGTGTAAATACAGGCCTATATGATAGGTAACGTAAAGGGCTATATTTAGACAGACCACCTGTGTATATGGGGTTTTATTTAGACAGACCACCTGTGTAAATATATGCCTATGATAGGTAACATATGGGGCTATATTTTGACACCGTCTGTGTAAATACAGGCCTATGATGGGTAACATATGGGGCTAAATTTAGACAGATCACCTTTGTAAATACAGGCCTATGATAGATAACATATAGGGCTATATTTAGACAGACCACCTGTGTAAATACAGGCCTATGATAGATAACATATGGGGTTTTATTTAGACGGACGAGCTGTGTAAATACAGGCCTATTATGGATGGGTGCATTTCCACTGAGCAATGCATCCATGCAGGTACGCCACAGGCCGCACTACAGGCGTGGTGCTGGACGCGGGCGATGGTGTGACCCATGTGGTGCCCATCTACGAGGGCTTTGCCATCCCCCACTCCATCATGCGCGTGGACATCGCCGGGAGAGACGTGTCCCGCTACCTCCGCCTGCTGCTGCGCAAGGAGGGCTACAACTTCAACACATCGGCTGAGTTCGAGGTGGTCCGCACCATTAAAGAGGTACGGGGAATGGCAGCCACAGGACACTAGGACCTGGGAGCTTGTCATAATGTCTGCCTAACGGTGTGTGTGTGTGTTTGTACAGCGGGCCTGCTACCTGTCTCTCAATCCTCAGAAAGATGAGACTTTAGATACAGAGAAGGCTCAGTATATTCTTCCTGATGGAAGCACACTAAATGTGAGTATGAAGCTTGTCACCTATCCATCCTATTAATGAATGTGGAAGTAAATAGAGCAGTGTGTGAACATCTGACCTTCACATGCATGTTACATTTATATTGCAATATACATTTTTTTTCTTCATTAACTGCAATGATTTATAAACGTATTTCTGGTATTTTTATAAGCTATACATTACACAGCATTTGTCACTGAATGACGGCTGCAGCAGTCAGTTGTATTACAGACGAACAGAAATAATATAAACGTGAAATTGCTGTGAATGCTAAAGTGTCCAAGTGTCCTGTGTCCTGTCCTGTCCAAGTGTGAAAGTGATGTGAATCCAGATGCACTGTATGTATATTAAATGTAAATACTAACAACAAAAATAACACAGTTGAGAGTTTAGTTTATTTATTTTACTGTGATTTCACATTTATTGTTTGTATAAAGGCTAAAAGGTGAACATTTATTTGTACCTTTTTTATTTATAAAATATTTTATAGGAGGCGATTTCATAGACTTGAAAATGCATTTTTCTGAATTTTGCAAGTACTCCATTTGCAAGTACTCCATTAGCAGTTTTTCTGAGGCTTATATTGTTCATATCAATATCGGAATTATATCATGCTGACCGAAATTAAGATATATTGTGATATAAATTTTGTCTATATTGTCCAGCCCTAATGTTAACCTGTAATGTCCTACTTGTATTAAAAACAATAATGTGGATGCGTATTGTTTGAAAGGCTTAGAAGGATGTGTGGGGCACATTGTGGCTCCATGTGCTCTCTTGTAGTAATATTGTGGCCCAGCTTTTCTACAGCATAGTTTAATTGCTTGTGTGTTACTGTTGTTTCTGTCGCTAACGTGTAAATGTCTGGTCAGATCGGTCCAGCCAGGTTCCGCGCCCCAGAGCTCTTGTTCCGACCCGACCTGATCGGAGACGAGAGCGCCGGCATCCACGAGACGCTGGCCTTCGCCATCCAGAAGTCTGACATGGACCTCCGCCGCACGCTCTTCTCCACCATAGTACTGTGTGGAGGCTCCACGCTCATCAAAGGTTAGCCTCCTATTAGCCTCCTGTTGGCCTCCTGCCAGTGTCTGTCAGTAGTGGCACTCAACTAACCAGGTCTCATGGTCCACTCTCTTCTCCTGCCCTACCAGGGTTTGGTGAAAGGCTACTAACCGAAGTCAAGAAGCTTGCACCCAAAGACGTGAAGATCAAGGTAGGCGAACGTTGACCTTGAGGTGTAAGCTGTAAATAACATCAATACGTCATAAATACTAGGTACTGCCACTGTGTGTGTGTGTGTATTAGAGGTTACACATGATAAATGAGTCATTAGATGCAGACAACTATTCCATGTCATGTCTGAAAGTGACCAAGGGATGCTGTGTAGTCCAGATGTGGTCTCTGTTGCCACCAGCCTGTAGGTAGTAGCGGGGACTTTTGCCCACTGGTAAGAGACGCCTAAGGTCGGTCTTGCTCACAGTTTCTCTCCTTCTTAGATCTCTGCTCCTCAGGAGAGACTCTATTCCACATGGATTGGGTAAGCATGATTTCTTTGAGTAAGTAAGTCATTGTGAAAAGGAAAATGGCGTTTCTTCGTTGGAATAACTCATCGGCTTCCCTCTGTCCTCAAACACAGCGGCTCTATCCTGGCGTCGTTGGACACCTTTAAAAAGATGTGGGTGTCCAAGAGGGAATACGAGGAGGACAGAGCACGTGCCATTCACAGGAAGACCTTCTAAAATGGGAATGTCTCTCACATTGCTCCCCCCTCCCCTTCAGAACTGCCCTCTGAACTCCCATATCATGCCGTCGGAGACTCCTTTATTACCTAGCTACCTGCATCAATCATCTTCAGGTACCTCTACATTGCCCTGCATTCAGACACCTGCTCCTTTTTGTTATGCTGTGCCCCTACACCCCTTACACCTCCTACCCCAGGGCCAGCACACCTCTTCCAGATAACTCCCCAACATTCACACGAAGACGGCCGCCGGAGCAGCTCGTAGGGCAGCTGTTGGCACTGTGGACCGACCACTATGTCTTCTACTGCAGACCTTGTTTTGCTCTGCTCTAGTCCACCCTGAAGTATTTATATTGCCCTCTTGCCTCCACAGCCAGAGCTCTCTCCCCGATGTACAATGTCATCAGTGTCATCAATGAAAGTGAATGTGTTGTCTTTTTTGTTTGGCACTACTGTAAAACAATTCCATTACAAACTTGAAGTGTGTCCCCTTTTTTTGTTTTTTATTTTCTTTCATTTGTTTTTCGTTAAAACTGACAGTTCTAAATCAACAATGTTGATGTTTATTTTGTTGGTTTCTTTTTTTCAATTATTTCATTAGCTTGTTGGAACAAATGTAATGAATGCTATTGGAATATATGTTAGTTTTGCTAGGTTAAGTAAGTGGTAAATATAACTATGTTGTATTATGTGACCTAAACTGCCCAACTATTATATTGGCTGTTCTGCAGTGAATGAAATCAAATTGAACTGAATTCTTTATCTGCTATGCCCTTTAATCGTTACTAAGGTAACATTTTAAAGTGATTGAATTCATTTTTTTTCTTTTGATGTGGCAAATGTACAAAGTATGGCATTTTAGTAGCTGACCTCTCTCCGCTTAACAGGATTGGGGTCAAATAAATGTCTTTGTATTGGGAGTGGAGCTCTCATTTAAGCCCTCGAAGACTATTTTGAAAATGGCTACTTTGACCTGAGATGAAGAATACTGTAGGTGTCCGATATCCTCATCATAAGTTATTTTCTTTATTTAGTTACATGTTTGTTGTGTACAGGTGTGGACACCCAGAGTTAGCCACCAACACATGGTAATGTATTTACAATCCCTGTGCACTGGGCTCTGGTTAACAGCAGTGGCCTGGTAAAATGCCTTTTTTACTGTAGTACATACAGGAGGAACCAGCATTAATGCCACTCATGTCAAGAGAATCTATCTTTGCATAACGGGCCTCCTCATCTATTTTAAAACAAGAATTGTCCCTCCTCTAGTTTTATCTAGCACAAGATAGATGGTCATTGCAGAGTTTTGCTACTGTTCTATTCCCTCTAGTGGGAGTCCTATGGTTTTCCTTCATAACATTGGCAGTGAAGGGATTGTGTCCAAACATATTCGCCTTACTTTTGGGTGTTTTGAAAGGTTCTAAATAACTTCATCCGCCTTGTGTACAGTGGATTGCTTTTCAAAAACAGCCACCACAAACCGGATAACAGACTAAAAATGTACAATACTGTTTATTCAAGTGTTGCTTTTACTTTTCGTAAATTAAGTATAATAAATAAGGTAATGGCTGCTGCTTTAGTGTCTTGTGCTGTTTTGTTGTGGTGTGATGTTTAATGAAAAGGTGTATTTCTCTTTGGAACAATAAGCTATCATGTTTTTCACTTTTTTTTTCTTAATGTGTTTATCCCTTAGTGTTCCAGTACAAACACAGGTGTTTGATATAAGATGGTTTGTAATTGACTACTGGGTCTGTATATGTTGTGTGGACACATCCAATGCCTCACATCTCACTCCTGCTAGGCAGGACAACTGACATATTTATGATTGGCTTCTAGGATCTGTGACATCACTAACTGCAACAGTAGCATAAGACCACTTCCCCTCAAACGGACGGGAGGTCTAAACGGCAAATAATCTGTCAAGCCCCTTTCTGACTTTACAGTACCATCCCTCTAAAACACCATAGCAAGTAGGTTTATATATTTCCACAACATACACCACTAGATGTCGCTCTAACCACATGAACATGAGATTATGTAATGCAGAGCTGTCTTCTGAATGTGATCTTTATTTTATAGACCTAATCATGCCGTATCTAACGACTGTGTTTAGATTGAAGGTCTAATATTACCACCAGTAATTATCCTGACACCCATTCAAGTAAACATTTAATTGCATATATGAAACAATAGTTGAATTTATAGTGTACAAATAGGACCATTACATGAGATACAGTGGTGGGCCGTCAGGGCCAGCAAGGCCTTCTCTGCTGGCCTAACATAAAACATGATCATAATTTGATAAAAGTATATTTAATTTTGAATTTACTTTCCCTAAATATATAAAAATATTATACATATTATACATTATAAATATTCTCTTCATGTTCGTGTGGTTTTTAGGTTAGAGTTTTTATCCAATCAGAATTCAGCTAGATAGTGTTGCCAGGCTGTATGGAATCTGCCTGATGCCTTCAGAATCAACAATGCTGGCGTCTGTGCATTGTAAGTGAACGGGCACATACAGTTGATAGA
>JAODUH010000004.1:137174-150521 GCA_027564835.1 Typhlichthys subterraneus | reverse complement strand
TGTACACAATTGAGGTGATGCAATGCCCTGTAGTGCGTAAGTGTGTTTCTGTAGACTATTTCTCCAGCCGTGGTCACATGGTGTCATAAATGAATGTATTATGAGAGGTATCTATTGAAGTCGGGCTAAGTATATCACTGAAGGCCTAGGTGTGAAATGCACTGCCCGCCACTGATGAGATATCATATTGTGCTTAATGAAAAATATGTGTAGCATACGGTAGCAAGTATCTTTAAGTTTTTCTTTCATACTGCCACACCTTCAAATTAATCAATGTTATACATTTATGCATTTATTACAGTACAATCTGTTAAGGAATGTTTAGGTATGGAAATCAAAATAATGAATTTCTTACTAGCAATATATGCAATTGATCTATCCAGTACTCGTTACATTTATAATATAAAGTGTAAACCCTCCAGATTGTGGTGCATTATTATATGGTCTGCCTGACTTCACAGCACAACAGTCACGTGTGCTAATTGCAGTAGAAGCAAGTAGAAAGATATGAGCAGCGAGGAGACGTTAAATAACTAGAATCAGTCTGACAAGCTCATCCTTCTGCCTGCAGTGATTTGGCAGTCTGCTGATAGCCAGACTGTTACATGACTGACGACGCATGTCGTAGCAGGCCAAGTGACTGAAATTTATCTCCAATCTTTTCTCAGGTCCACAGGACGAGTGGTTCTCTAACTTAGAGAATCAAATTTCATCTAGAAGAGGTGAGAAGAAAGGAGAGGGGGGCGTGATAGAGTACATGATAAGAAAGGGAAAAAATGTACCTGAAGTAAAGAAAGATAACTAGTGGTGCTTAAACCTTTGTATAACATAATACAGATCTACAAGAATTAAGATGAAATCACAGACTACCATGTCAGACACCTCAAGAACAGAAAAAACGACAAAGGTTAAAGGATCACATGAACAATCCCCTCACTGAATATTTATCAAATATAGGATAACATCTTTTAAAATGTAAATGTTTTATTCTAATAGGGATAGTCCCAGTGTCACCTCATACTGTGCTAAACCTCATTTCTGATAAAACTGTTTTTCCCACTGGTGGTACTGGCAAGAGAAATATAAGCATACAAGAAGTGTGGACTAATACCTCACCACCAATGACAAATATACACCTTAATAAATTCTGCTACTACAGAAAAATAATAGATCCGCTTAAGTGAAACTAATATGACAGCTTTCAAAACCAAGATTAGTGTTGTGTCATGAGGTTATCATTGTCACCCTGTCTAGAATTGATTTTACAATTGAATAATTGCAATTATGATCTCACAGTGAGCTCTCATGTAGATCACACCCACACCTTAACAAATGCTTATTCAGTGTCACTCTACACTCCACTATTACATTAGACTGTACGCTCCTTCTATGCACCCATCATTTCTACCCCAGCTCATTTGTATGAATTTGAAACACAAACGGTTCTCACACAATGGTGTAAGATGGGAAGGAGCTCTATAGTTGGCTCTATTGTAGTAGACTTAATACATCAACTCAACATCTGAGGCTTGACAGCTATATTAGCTTGCTGCTCAAGATATTGCAAATCACCTGCCATGTGCGATGTGGGTGGCAGGTGTTCAGTGGGCCATCTTTCACATAATTAGACCACATTATGGAATGTAATAAAATGCATCTCTCTCTGTATGTGTGCTACGTTACAAATAGCAATGCTGATGCTGTGCTACACCACATGTAACCAAGGAAACAGAGATGGAGAGACTCGTTTGTAGTTCTGCCACCCGGGGAAAGAAACAAATGAAAACAGAGGCAACGCCCTGGCTTCTCTCACATTTCCAGGTCGTATGCCTTTCTAACCAGCTCCCATGTGATTCAACCATGCTGCAGCGATATGCCTCAGATTCCAAAGTAATAATAAGTCATATCAACCATCTCCATATTATGCCATATTTCCATCAATTTAGATTTCCAAGTCTATCTATGCTAATTTATGCAAAATAAGTAACTCGTGCAAAATCCCAGAAAATCTCTTCACAGTTCAAGGACGGTTCATTTCCCTGGCAAGCAAACATTTATCAGCTGGGTACAATGTCAAATGTCTGATGCGCTGTGAGAGCTTTCATGACATAATTTTGTCCTTCCAGCAGCTACAGCGCTTGGGACATGAACAGCTGGCAGTGATTCTTATCTTATTTCTTATTTCTGTGTACTTGTCCTGTCAGACCTTCGGGAATTCAGCAGCGCCTCCGACAATCAAACTGGTTTGCACATGAGGTGGCTGTCCTCAAAAGCATTAAAATCCAGCTGTTCACATAGAGGACAGCATTAAATAAGTATTTTCTTAAGTGTTAAGGATTAGGTTTCTTCTTATAACTGAGGTTTTAGAAATTTTGATAGGAAGACACATTATAACCCCACTGTCAATATAGCGGTCTTCTGCAATGTTCAGATAGCTTATCTGTTAATTGTGTTTGATGTGACTATCATATCCTATGATGTCTTTGTTCTTCTAACTTAGTTCATGTTATTTCACTGAAAGGTGTTACGATGCAGAATTAAGAGTAATTATATCGCACTTTGACACTCAAGAGTTCAACATGAACTCTCTAAAAGAGCTGACAATTGGTAAATAGGCAGAGAACAGACTTATATGTATAATACAATATCATACATCATGTCTTCCACTCTAGAGAGGCATTAGTCAGCATATCACGGCTCATGTGACTGTATTTTGAATTAGAACATTTGAACAGGAAACGGTCTCCTAGCTAAAGGCTAGCCTCAATGAGTTGATTGAAGCCATAGAGTATAATCTCTGCCATGCATAAACCTATGTGAGATGGTCCACGAAGGAGATGCTAGCACTATAATAGACTTTACACCCCCAGTAAATTAGCTGATGGGTAATGTGATACACAACAAAAATAAACAAGACAATTCTTATTAAAACAATACCTTTGATTTGTATTTCAAAACAACTCTAGGCAACTGCAAAGGCAAAAAAATATTATATTATAACTGCTATTAAAATACAGAATTGAAATGCACACTAACATTATATATAGGCTACACATTTTCTGGAAAACATCCATATTCATTTACAAAATGGGCAAGACTATTGGAAATAAACAACAGCATGAAAGATGCAAATGTATGTTCACTCAACAATCATAATGCCATAAATATTTCATGTGTGTTCTATAAAGACAGCATTTTATCTAGCAATTTATTTTGAAACTTCATAAAACTACCCCACTCCATAATCACCATAAATTACAAATTACAATGAACTGCTCTGGCCATGAGATGTGCTGTCCTGGCTCAGGACGATGTCATTTGTTATTCTGGACGCTACTGGTGACGAGTGCTTCCACAGACGTATGCTGTGCTCAAAATAAAACCGGTCACCATGGCAACAGGCCGTGCATGTCTGTAGGCTATTATGATAATAAGTTGATTTCATTCCTCATCAGATCTTATCCTGCCATGCCCATCCAGGAATCTATTAGGCTACCTTTAACCCTCTTCACACTAGACACTAATGAAGACTGGCAGGTAGAGGAGCTGAACCTGCCTGGCTGAATAATACATATTTAACCTGGAGCATTTGATCTTTCCTTGTACGTTCATTTGACCTTAAAAGACATTGTTATAGAAATCCTAATTTAGCCTCCACTATATGTGGCAATGTGCTTATGGCAATATGGATAGATTCTACAAACCCCTTTGTCAGAATTCAGAGCTGTGACAGAAATCAACAGTCTTTAGCTTGTCATTACAGATGTGTGAGTCAATTTATGCCATTATTGCTCCTAAAACCTCCCAGAGAAAATGTATTTACTGGATTCTACATTCACTTTGTAAAGGTGCTTTTTTTGTCACATACATGTAGCAAAATTCATCCCCTTAACCCATCCCTCGAGAGATGGGCTGCACAGCGCCCGGGGATTAACTCCAGTTAGATGTCAGTGGTCACATGGCGAACCTGACGTGTTATGATAGTGGAGAAAGCCCACGCAGACACAGGGAGAACATGCAAACTCCACACACAAAGGCTGGGACGACTGTGGTTGGAACACATGATCTTTTTGCTGAGAGGTTACAGTGCTACCCACTGGGCCACCGTGTTGCCCAGTTGAAGAGTCAACTGGATACTCAGCTGTTACAAATATGTGTAGTCCTAATGTCAGTTATTTTACATATTACATGTGCTAAGTAACTCATACATGTAAATAGGTATTGGGATATTGTTCATTTGTGTGTTGTGTGCTTATGAGCTCCGTGCCAGTAAACACTTTTATAATTAATTACCAAGTTAATAATAAAAATTTACAATACAGTAAATAACATTTTAATTATTAACTTAATAAATCTGTTCTGTTTATCCTCTGCACTGCACTGAGACAGTATTAATGGCCAGGTAGAAAGATTAATCTGTACATTAAAGGTATAGTCAGCTATTGCAAGCTAAATGTAAGCTAATACACGTTTTGCCAAATTCAACAAATATCTACTCGGATTTCGCTATTTTACCGTTATCTGTGCGTGCTGAAAAAACTGTTACGTATACACAGCCCTGGCTATGTAAATATGAACATAAACAAAGTAGCGAACACCACTCGTATCAACATAGCCGTAGCACTACGCTTTGCTTAACAATGCATTTCAAAGTGTGAGATGGTGTGTGGAGGACCTCAGAACAATACTGTTTTTATTTGAGCTCGAACATAGCAAGAATGACTGACCCTGCCTTTAATGTAGTGTGCAACAATGTGTATCTGTAAGCATACATATGCTGTAGTCACTTTATTTGACTTTCCCTTCCATCTTGACATACTTATCTGATTATACAGTAGGTGGTCAGTCACTACTGGACCTCTAACTTTTACTCAGCAGTATATTCAATTACAAGCGTTTGATGGAAAACTCAACTGTGTCCCTGTACAGTCATCTTAGGGAAATAAAGTCTACTATCCAGGCAGTAAATGAGGTTCTGTTATCATATACCAGTCATACCAGACCAGTTTACACCAGCGATGGGTCACACGTTTGTTCTGGCTAATTCACACGCTCCCACTTGTCGACCGTCATCAACAACCACACGCCATGTTCTCCGCTACACGTATGTGCGTGTTCCATTAGCTGTGCACGGTGGCGCAGGTCTGAGGTCTGGGCGACGGCGTGCACGTGGAGCTCGTCTGGTTGAGGGATGTGCCCTTAGTCATGCCCTCGCTGGCCACCGTGGACAGCGGGAAGCTCTCGTAGCTCTCGGGCGGCGCCGCGCCACACTGGCATCGCTGCAGCGTCACTTTCAGCTCGCGCTGGAAGTTGCTGTTGAGGAAGCCGTACACCACGGGGTTGACGCAGCTGGAGGCCATGGCCACCAGGTGGCAGGCTGAGAAGACGGCGTCGTGCTGGCAGCGAGGCAGGGCCTGGTGGTGCCAGTCGAACAGCGTGTTGAAGACGTTGAGCGGCAGCCAGCACAGTGCGAAGGCCACCACGATGGCTGCCAGCATGGCGTTGATCCTCTGGGCCCCCCGGGTCTTTCTGCTGCGTTCCAGCATGTCCCTGCAGTAGGACGACGCATGTTATACCCCCGCCCACCAGAGGGCAGCAGTTATGTGACGTTTGTTGACGTTTGTTGCCGTTATTGTTGAAATTGGCTATTTTTACATCAATATACAAAATTATATAACAGGTTTTACTATATGCTAGCATGTATTATTTTAGTTAAATACAGGCAGATATACTTTAAATTTCCTTTTAGATGATAGTACTGTTAACATAATGCGCCTCTATGGATGCCGCCATTGTTGTGTGACTTCAAACTGGGACATCTGGGTAGTCGGCTCTGCCCCGAGTTCACAAGTAGGAACTCCGACTTTGAGTGGCGTTCTATTGTATTTTTTCTAATTGGAGGAGGTCGTAAATTCTCAACTTCCGATTTGTCTGGAACCCAGCATAATGCAGTGTTCCCCAACCCTGGTCCTGGAAAGCCGCTGTTCTGCATGTTTTAGATGTCTCCTGCTCCAACACACATGATTTCAGGCTTCTACAGAGATTGACAACGAGCCATTCAAGTGAATATGAGCAGGGAGACATCCAAAACTTCTAGGTCAGCAGGACCAAGATTGGGTAACTGCTCTGAAGGTTTGTGCACCATTACTGTACCGGATCTACAGTAACACACACACACACACATATGCAGTAAGAACGTGACTTTAGACCTGCGTCTCCTCAGGCGAAGGAATATCCTGAGGTAGCAGAGCAACACCAGCATCAGAGGGAGACAGTACTGGAACGCCAGCAGGGATGTAGTGTAGGCCAGTCTGTGCTTGTCTGAGGGCCACAGCTCCATACAGATCACATGATCCCTTGGATCGAAGACACACACACGCACAGGAGAATGACGTGTTGTTAGCGGCAGCCACATTGACCAGACGTGTTCCGAGCAGATGTTGACCACAGCGTGTTGTGAGTAGATGTAGCTGATCTAATTAATTTGCCAAAGAATTACCAGAATATTGTATTATTGCTCATACAAATCAATAAACACCAAATGAATATGCAACTCAAAGATACTGCTGCATTTTCTTGTACCTAACTGGTACAGTCAGTTTACAAGGCACTTGTGACAGAGCTGGTTTGCAAGCTGTGATGTAAAGGCTATGTATGAGTGTGCGTTCAGTCACACACCATAGTTCTTGCCTTGCATTCAAAGACAACAAGCTTGCTCTGGTCTGCGCTCTCTCTCACACAGTAGTTAAGCATTAGGCTGCATTCACACATGAGCGGTGATACCGCTTGCCGTCCAGCTAGTGCCAAAGGCAGAGAGCTGAAATCGGCCCGCCTCTATGGTTTTGAACAAAAGCAGTTATTAACTTTCAGTGTGTAGTACCACCCACAATCTTTCCTACTGGTTACCCGCTATGCTCCTATTGGCTTCCCGCAACAGCAAAAGAAAAAAAATAGGACATATTCTATTTCGTGCCATCTGCCGTTTTGCTTTGACAAAGAGCAGAGCGGGAAGCCTTTTTTGAATGGCTTGCAATGGGCGCCTCCGCTTTGCTGCTCATGTGTGAATGCATCTTTAGGCTGTGCGACAGTAGCTGCCTGCTCCAAACACTGTGAAAAACTCTGCTTGTTTGGTCAATTTAGTCACTTTCACATTTATATTTTAGATATCAGAATACGGGCAATAATTAGGAAACTCAATATTGTTCTATACTTATCCAGACATGGAAATTACTCAAATCTAATGATATACTTTTGTGCCTATATCAGTTCTGTGTCACCTGTTAGGGCAAGCTAAACTACAACTGGTTGGATTTTAATAATTACAGTACCACCACCCAAATTAATCAACCTGAGAGAGCTGAATTCAGCCAAAATAACTCAAAACTACTGTGAGGACTTTCCTTTCCAGCTAGCCTTTCTTATCCTGTAGCAAGGATGAATATGTCCCCTCAAACTACCGTATATTCTGTGCATGTTTAAATAAGGTAGAAGTCTGCTGAACAGTTGAAGTTAAACTATAGTCACACAAAGCAATATGTGAAAGGTGGCAGAGCTAATGGTCTTAGCCTGGGAGGGCCCCTACCATGTATGTCTCACCTGAAGGGGTTGGCAGACAGGCTGAGGTTCTGGAAGGGTGCGTTGGTCAGGATGTTGAAGGAGAGGAAAGGCAGGGAGATGAAGCCAGCCACCAGCCACGTCAGGCCTACGGCCAGGTAGGAGTGGCCCGCCGCTGGGGACCATCCCGTGGGGTGCAGGATGAGCTGATGGCGCTCCAGCGCGATCAGCACCAGGGAGAAGATGGACACCGTCACGGACATGCACTGGACGAACGGCGTCACCTGACAGGAGAGACGAGCAGTAGCAATGAGGCCTGGAAGCTTGTGGAACATACTCTGCTGTCCTGCTCCTAACAAAAACAGTATGTGTTATTTTCCCAGCATGCACACAGAACAGGCAGCTAGTGGGCTGCGAGGAGACGTTGCCAACAAGTGTATTAAAACGTGTTGGCTGAGGCCAGCGTAGTGGGCAGAATTGTAAGATTTGAAGCTCTTATAGCTTAGGCGTCTGAATGATGTCGTACGCAGCGTGTTCGGAGCGAGCTCACCTTGCACAGGGCCTCCCCCAGCACCCAGCGGTCCATCAGGGTGTATATGATGGTGACCGGCAGACACACCACGCACATGAGGATGTCCGAGCACGAAAGGTTGGCTATCAGTACGTTGGTGACGTTGCGTAGCTCTTGTTGCCGGGCGATGATGAACACCAGGCCTGTGTTGCCTAGCAACCCAATCGCTATGACGGCACTGTACGCCACAATCAGGAAAGTGGCACCTCCCACCGAAGGCGGGCACTGCGGGTTCTCTACCCAATCAGAGACTCCCCGGCCACTGGGGGCGCTGGTGTTATTGGACATGGCCAAAGGGATGGGCGGAGACAGGGAGATGAAGCAAGGTAAGGGTGGCTTAGGTGGAGTGGTGTCAAGAGCAGTTTAAAGATTTCTCAAAGGACCCAATTTCCTGGCTGTGTGGGATTTTAAATTATATAGCGAGGGGACAAATGCTACCATTTAAACGGGGGCAAAATCATAGGGGAGGTCACTCAGGAACCCTTTTTACATTTCTATTTTAAAAGTCTCTGTTTGATAATGACAGCTCTGCTT
Source organism: Typhlichthys subterraneus (assembly GCA_027564835.1). Taxonomy (NCBI): domain Eukaryota; kingdom Metazoa; phylum Chordata; class Actinopteri; order Percopsiformes; family Amblyopsidae; genus Typhlichthys; species Typhlichthys subterraneus. The sequence goes on along the minus strand of JAODUH010000004.1, from coordinate 141,862 downwards.
CAGGCTGGTCTCAGGCAGACTGACTCAACATGGGTTGAGAGCAGAAGAGTTCATAAGGTATAAATGTCCTCTGTGTTTCCTCCACGCCTGACATCCAACAGCACCCTGTGGACAAGAGAATGAACAAGATGACCACACTGCTTTCACATGCCAGATCAAATTATGCAATACTTTCCTTATGGGTGATGTAAAATACTGTAGCATATTACATACAATATGACCAATGAGCATTTCCAACTAACATTATGTCGACTATGTTGTTATAGAACACAATTACACAGAGTTCATGTGTCTAAACTGCCAACACAGCCTCTTTAAAAGGCAGCAATGTTTCACTACAATATACAGTAGGTCATTTTATTGCACTTTGTGAATTGTACATTTCAGCTTAAGAGGAAAAGAACACATGGGTGAGAAATTAAAGACATTCTTTCTGTGCATATTGTAGCTGTAGGAGTACAGTATCTAACCAGTACACATCAGTATGTCATTGTATTGTGTTGTTTTCCTTACATTATGAGTATACTGAAGGACTACACTGTCTGACTTGCTTGCAGTGTGTCTGTGTACTACACTGTGCTTCCTTCATATATTGTCTCTAATGATGCCGGTCTCATCCTTTAGCTGCATCTAGCGGGATAAAGAGGCGGAATAGTGTGTGTGTGTTGCTGTGCACGAGCCATGTTTCAACCATCCCTCCTTGGTTAATGGCCTTATTATACAGCTTCTCTTACCGGCCACACATTGAGCATTAGTGCAATGATTAAATGAGGGACACTAAGCACATATCATCTGGACAATTTTGTCTTTGTGTGTGTTATCCTTTGTTTGCCTGCTTAAAATGCAGCATGGGGTGGCCATCTTGTGGGAAAACCACATTTGGACCACAGTATTTTCCTTATAGATAACAGAGATTGTTTTGATAAACATCGCTCCCGAGGTGTCGCTGAGATACCCAAAGCCGAAAGACTAAAAATATGCAGCATTCTCCATGGAACATGCAGTTCAACACACACACGCACAATGTCAGGCATACACACACAACCACGCTCATTTGCACAAATCTATATTTTTAGAGGCACACTGCTACGCTCTCGTACAGTATCTACCCACTACGATTTTCAGCATTAGAGCATGGAGTCAGATTAGTTTCTTATTCCAAAATAAATGTCACACGATTCACAAATGTATTTTATGATTCACAAATAAATGTCTCACTATGCACAAATAGAGTTTTCATATTTTCAAAGGCATTTCACTCGATTCACAAATGTTGGTACTGTCACATATATTCAGCCTGGCTAGCTCAATTTTTACTGAGCTTATAGTCTGGAAACGCCTTGTCAGCCACTCTGGACAGCACACCAATCAGTGTCCAGTGGAGATGGATAAGTGTGGTCAATTTGAAGTCAGGCGACATGTAATGTCCATCCTGGTGGCGGTGGTAGAACAGTTGTAGTAATGCCAATTGGTTAAAGGCTGTCCAATAGTTTAAAAACTAACCAGAGGTCTACGTCCATGAAAAATACAATGACTGAAAACAATCCCCAAGAGAGGGTGTCCAGGCACTATTCACAAAGAGTAACATGTTACCAAAACACCATGCTAACATTTATTTATAGACCGATAAACCTGCATTTATAAACTTGCCATTTATGAATATGTCTGAACCCTGGAGTTCGATTTACAGATATCTGTCTGTGCTGTAATACTGTACGTTTTTGTAATACATTTTTTATATTTTTTTCATATTTTTATATTAACTGACCTATTCCAAAACTGCTAGAATATCTTGAAAGGTACTGACTTTAGTCTCAGGTAAATGCCTATGTTGATGTAATTCATCATTTTGCTAATTCCTTTCTTCCTGTGTCCATCTCTCAACATCAGCCCATCCAACCAGCATGAGGAAGAAGAGCACTTACTGTCCACACTTTTTTTCAGCGGATACATCAGCTAGTGGACAAATCTGGATTACTGCAATGAAGGAGCAGTGCCTTCTAGATTCCAATGGAAGGACAGCTAAACCAATTTGTAAAGGTCACAATAATTTGTTATATTGTGTTATCCATACAGTACATACTAATTATGATAGGCTATATTTATTTGAAATATATTATTAATCCATTATTGTATTAATCCATACATAAAATGTACAACGTAATGCATTGTCCTGTTGCCATAAAAGCATTTGTGATGTTATGGTACATTTTGTGATATTCATCATGGGGCATGGGGACTGGAATGTTATCACCACAACATGTACTATGAGAATGGAGCGTATAGACGTTTACTTCACACCTCTGGAAGAGGTCCCCAATCTTTGACGTCAATGTACCAGCAAGCAAAGAAGCACATCTGCTCTCCCGGATGACTGACGAGGTGCCTGTCCCAGTAGACAGCAAAGGAGGTTTTGCCTGCAGGTGCTGTGGCAAAAGATCAGGACTATGCCTGGCTGCCATCCTTCTGGTTAGCATTACATACAAGAGAAGCAGGGGAAACTATCTATGGCAGCGTATTACAGTGCAACCCTCTTGTAGTATTCAGAGCAGGTGGACTGCTGTGAAAAGGCTTGAAGACGTTTCGCTGCTCATCCAAGAAGCTTCTTCGGTTCTACAACTGACAGGGCGTGACACACTAGAGGTTAAAGTAAATGCAGCAGAGTGACAATCTAATAGACTGCACCAAGATCTGCTGTCAAACAGCATCCTCCTTCACACTGCTGCTTTTTCAAACTATAAAAATCACACCACATTTAAAGGTCTGATTGGCATCGCCACACTGCCTGCTCTACTCTTAGCTACAGTGATCTATTTTTGTCTAGTTAACGTCTCATTTTAGGCATGGAAAAAGGGTCGAAATATTTTCATTATAGTTTCCGTAAAACTAATTGAACAGTGGTTAGCTATCACAAAATAAGGCATAGGCTATAAATATATTATTTATAAATCAGGGTCACTATCTTATTTTTCAAGATTACACATTACATCAAATGTTGCAGTTCACCCATGTTTGGATCTTCTGAGCAATTTGGATCTTTGAATCTCATGCAGTGGAATAAACTCATCCTTTTCTGCATCTTGATTATTTTGAGACTCCATTGCTCAAGCTTGTGTCATGTGAGCAAATAACAAAAAATACAGTTCCTTTCATTTCTTGTTGCTTGCGCAATAAACGAAAGACTCAGAATCTTTCCCGATTTCCAAATATCAATATCCTCTGGTATATTTGGGTCAGTGTCTACAGTATATCATGAACAATGAGTGAAAGACTGGATATTTTTTTCTCTTGCATTGGAATCTGTTTCAAAGTGAGTATCGGAAGCATGTTTAGCACCTATTTGTGTTCATTACAATATTGTTCATCTTTGTTGCAGTTCTTTGGTGATCACAGACACAGAACACATTCCTTCGACTCCCACTCAAAGGAATAGTGAATCCAGAGTCCGAAAAATATTCGTTCAAAAATAATGACTCATCACTATTACCTACAAGGACAGGAAGCATGCAGACAATATTGAAGAAACTACACCAGAAGATATAGAAAACATCTGAAATAAAAGTTTAAAACCATATGATTTCAAAAACAGAATGCAGTACAGACACATTGCCCATTAGATGGTGACTAGTAAAGCTTTGCCTTCATTCTTTCAGCCCAATATGTCAGCTTTCCCTATGCAGCTAAGACATCACAGGCAACCACTGTTGTACATCAGTCTATAGATTCCACCACTATGCCTAAGGATTGCTTAAAGGACCCATTCCATGAAAATCAAGTATTTCTAGTTGTATTTGGAATTAGCAATGTCGATGTGACACAGAGAAGTAGTAAGCCTCTCAAAGTGGACTGTTAGCTTCCTGGTCTGTATTGGCTAAAAAAGGTAGAGGGGTGGGGAAAAAGGCGAATGAGAGAAAAGTGCATATGTTGTGTAGATTTTTGCAGTTTTTTTGGTAACACCCATATGAGGATATGGCCAGCTACCTAGTATCAGCTAAATATACAAGGCAAGGAACTGATGTTGATCGCCAGTACACAAACCCTAAGTAAAAGTTTATGTTAAACATTTGCAGATGACCAAATCTGTAAATCATGTTTTTTTAATACAGTAACTGCAGGCTACCATAGCATAAACAAGTCGAGTCTGCAGGACAGGCATATTATCAAGAGTGATGTGCACATCAATAACTACATTAGATTAATATAGGCTATGGTTCCGAATCTGAGAGCGTATCGACGTATATGGATTAGAAATAGGCTGCTTAAATAATGTTGCGTTGATTTACTTAACCTAAACATCGCTCATTTATAAAGATGCACTCGCGTGTAATAGCGAAATTGTATCCCCTGCCAAAAACGGATTGCCGTTTTTGGTAATAATGCTTTTATCTGGGTCAGTGATCAGTCATATTATACAAAACATATAACGTTATGTCTGTGATAATAACAAAGAATATGTCTATGCTTAACTTTAACATTTTTTTTGGCCCTCTTCCTTGGGGGTGGTGGTCTGGGGGGGCGGGGCCACCGTCCGGGGCCAGGATCTGCCTCGGACTCACGGGGTCCGGGGGACGCTGGCTCTCTGCACTCGGGTGGGGAGGTGACGTCTGGCTTGGTTGGGTGGCTGTCGTTCCTGGTTCTCCCATGTTCTCTCTCCCTGGCGGTGGGGGGCTTCCCTGCACGGTTATCTG
>JAODUH010000004.1:115425-126169 GCA_027564835.1 Typhlichthys subterraneus | reverse complement strand
CAAACCCACAAGTATGTACTCTTCTTCTCACACGGTTGTGAATCAGGCTCTGTTTGTGTCTAAAACCCTGACTGTGTACTAGCAAACCCACAAGTATGTACTCTTCTTCTCACACGGTTGTGAATCAGGCTCTGTTTGTGTCTAAAACCCTGACTGTGTTCTGAAGCCACATGTGTTGTGTTTTAGTGTCTACCGGATCCTAATAACTACCATGAGTTCTGTCGTCTGCTGGCGAGGTTGAAGAGTAACTACCAGTTAGGGGAGCTGGTCAAAGTGGAGAACTACCCTGAAGTCATCCGCCTCATAGCAAACTTCACAGTCACTAGTCTACAGGTGTGTATGTGTAATATAGATTGAGTAGAATTAGCAATCATGGTTACAATGTATTGCGTTTCATTGTTAACATTTTAATGAATGTGGTCTTTTGTATTATTTATGTTTGTGTAGAATTTTGCCATTAATACACGTGAGAGTTCTTATTTTTACCTGATCCTTATTTTCCTATTGTGGCATTTTTTTGTTCAAATTTGACTTTTCTTGTGTTTTGAGATGGCACAAACATACACTATATTGCCAAATGTATTGGGACACCCCTGCGAATCATTGAATTCAGGTGTTCCAATCCCTTCCATGGCCACTGGTGTATAAAAGCAAGCACCTGGGCATGCAGTCTGCTTCTACAAACATTTGTGAAAGAATGGGTCGCTCTCAGGAGCTCACTGAATTCAAACATGGTACTGTGATAGGTTGCCATCTGTGCAATAAGTCCATTCGTGAAATTCCCTTACTACTAAATATTCCACAGCCAACTGTTGGGAACAACAGGAACTCAGCCACAAAGTGGCAAGCCACATAAAATCACTGAGCGGGGTCAGTGCATTCTGAGGCGCACCGTGCGCAGAAGTTGCCACCTTTCTACATAGTCAATAGCTTCAGACCTCCAAACGTTGTGTGGCCTACGGATTAGCTCAAGAACAGTGCGTAGAGAGCTTCATGGAATGGGTTTCCATGTCCAAGCAGCTGCATCCAAGCCTTACATCACCAAGTGCAATGCAAAGCGTCGGATGCAGTGGTGTACAGCACACCGCCACTCTAGAGCAGTGGAGACGTGTTCTCACACTTCTGTCTGACAATCCGATGGACGAGTTTGGGTTTGGTGGTTGCCAAGAGAACGGTACTTGCCTGACTGCATTATGTAAAGTTTGGTTTTGGTTATTATGGTGTGGGGTTGTTTTTCAAAGGTTGGGCTTCACCCCTTATTTCCAGTGTAAGGAACTGTTAATGCTTCAGCATACCAAGACTTATTGCACAATTTCATGCTCCCAACTTTGTGGAAGCAGTTTTGGGGATGGCCCCTTTCTGTAACATGACTGCGCACCAGTGCACAAAGCAAGGTCCATAAAGACATGGATGAGCGAGTTTGGTGTGGAGGAACTTGAGTGGCCTGGAGAGTCCTGACCTCAACCTGATAGGACACCTTTGGGATGAATTTGAGCAGAGACTGGGAGCTAGGCCTTCTCGTCAACATCTGTGCCTGACCTCACAAATGCACTTCTAGATGAATGGACAAAAATGCCCATGAACATCCTCCTTAACCTTGTGGACAGACTTCCCAAAAGACTTGAAGCTGTTAAGGGTGGGCCAACTCTCATATTCAACTCATATTCAACCCTACGGCTTAAGAATGGGATGTCATTAACCTTCATGTGCATGTAAAGGCAGGCGTGTCAAAACTTTTGGCATTTATGTCCATTATGTTAACTGTGCTGCACGTCTCTACAGTGTGTCTGTATGCTATACACTTTGGTTAGAGTCAAATGTTTGGAAGATGCCAAGCTATCATTTAGTGAAAATAATGACTAATTGCAACACATTAGTCATACAAATAACATATCTCTGTCTGTTTGTTTTTTAGCATTGGGAGTTTGCCCCCAACAGTGTTCACTACCTGCTGAGCCTATGGCAGCGCCTGGCAGCATCTGTCCCCTATGTTAAAGCTACTGAGCCTCATCTGTTAGAGACATACACACCTGAGGTCACGAAGGCTTACATCACGTCTCGCTTGGAATCGGTGCATGTGATCCTCAGGTAATGAGTGCACCCATGCTAAATGTAGAACCTACCTTTGTCACTGCTGAGCAGAAATCTCCAATTCGCTCTGCCCTTGCCTGAAATTACCCGTTAGATAATGGTCTTAATATTCCACACGAGAATTAGGTAAAGTATTTTCTATAATTTTCTCTAGAATAATAAAAGAATGTGTTGATGCATCTGGAGGGGTGGTGGTTGGGAATAATATTAATATTGTTGTTCTGGGATTTCTCCACAGAGATGGCTTGGAAGACCCATTAGATGACGCTGGCCTGGTTCAACAGCAGCTGGATCAGTTGTCCACTATAGGCCGGTGTGAGTACGAGAAGACCTGTGCTCTGCTAGTCCAGCTGTTTGACCAGGCAGCTCAGACCTACCAAGAGCTCCTCCAGTCTACCAACTCCAGTACTGCAGACGTCACCGTGCAAGAAGGTATGTGATATGCAGGTTCATGGGCCTGTCACGATAATTACTATATCGACTTCTGCTGCAATATATGGACATGACCTCAATAATCTTGGCTGTATTTACAGGCGTGTTTGCATGTTGTGCTGCTATATAGGCTAGAGGAGTACCTACTGTATTTCTTAAGCAGATAATTAATTAATGCTGGTGTGACATGTAGTGGTAGAAGGCCATATCAACCACTTAGCCAATTAGCAAAGAAAAAACGAAACATAAGTAAGCAATTCAAAGGCTTAGCATAAATAAAGTATCATAATTATTTTACATTTATGCAAAATACAAAATATAAGGCTTTTCTGCCAGCCCATCAAACTTTAATCTATAGGCTACAAAATTGAGACTTAGGAACAATTGAAAATGCCCCTATATGATACAAATAACAAACGCTACAAACTGTTTTGGCTTTACCAGAGATGTAACTCCCTTATGTGGGAATACATTTATATTAATTTATGTATTTATTTTGTTTCCCAAATCTCGCCGATTTTGGATCGCTTAAGAAAAACATCTATTTCAGGGCTATTAAATTACAAATTCAAGTGGGCCAGATTTTAACAAGAAAAACTGTACGTGGGCCACATAATTTCGGCAATTATTTACGTGAGCGTTTACGAGAGTGAGACAACGAGAGCATTGTTAATGTTCAATGTGTCAAGTCAATGGTGAAGGTTTTCTGTAGAATTATAGAATGCTGCTTATTCCACGTCTCTCTGGCGTATGGGCTTTTTCACAACAAAATGTCAGTCACGCCCACAATGCGTCCAGTTTGCAATGCGGTACTCTACAACTGAAATTACATTGGTTAGACAAAGTAAAGACAAAAACGTTGGGTAGACTATTGGCACCATATTCCAGGTATTCCTACCTGTATGGGTTTAAATGTGACTAGTACCACACCCAACCTTTATCCTCACTAACGGTACGCTACGGGAGCTATGTGCACACTTCACTTAGACTAATTTCATCACGTTGATTATGCCTGGACTACTACATTACATTTACAAACAGGCTGTGTCATGATGTCTTGGCTGTAGAACAGTCAATAATAACTAATTTACAGTAATATATTGACTTGATTTGTATAATGGTTATACAGTATATTGAGCTAATGTATAGTGGTCAAGGGTGCAATCCCCTCATGGGCCACATAGGGGCAGGGAAGTATCTAGGCTAGGGGCGGTATTAGTATCTCCAAACACCCCTATAACCAATCCGGCTGTGGCCTGAGGTAGGACCGCCTACCTTCTTAACATTTAAGTCCATGGAAATACGGAAATAAATAAAACAAGGAAATGTGGAAATAAATAAATAAATGTAGAATACAGAAATAAATAAAAAAATGTATAAATGTAAGAATAAATAAATGTATATAAAAATAATTAAATAAATGTAGAAATGCACAAATAAATAAATACATGTAAAAATACAGAAATAGCCTTTTTTATTACAAAAATGTAATTATTTTTTCAATTTTTATATTTATTGAATTATTTATACTTCTTTATATATATACATATATACATACACACACATACATATATACATTTTTCATTTTATATTAATGCAGTCCTGGTCCTCCATAGTTTGCAGCCATATATAACGGAGTCGACTAGGAAAACACAGAGTTGTCTATCTGCCTGAACACAGAAATCTTAACCGAGTCGTTAAGGAGACAAAAATAGACCAGCAACGAGCCGGCTTCACGCAAATGCTAAGTAAATAAAGATCTGCTTACCCACAGTTGCCATGATTTTTATAACACGTTTCGCTTCTCAAGGCAGGGGGCCTAAATTGACAGGATACCTATATCTCAATATAGGTATGGTTGATGATGCTAAAAATAGCATCATCAACGAGTGATATAGTTTCTCGTTAAAATTTCAAACCGGCATCTGCTTGAATAAGTAACGTAAGCATATTTAATCCACTTCGTTTGTTTATACATGTCCCATTATGGGGACTGTCTTAAGTTTAGCTACGGTGACTTGAAAATGAAAGGAAATAAAACGTCTCTTTTTTTTTATCTTGCCGACTACAGGTGTCGTGCCCAAAAGTGACTGTCCGATAAAAAGTGATCACCATATGAAAAAGTGCATTTTATTATTATATTCCCACATTTTTAACTGGTAAAAATGAATTGATTAAATATAAACTAGATCACATACTAGGTGAAATACTATAAATTAAGTAGGCTATAATTTTGAAATGTATACATTTTTTATCTAGGCCTATATAAACCACCATGTAGAGTTTAGTTTCCAAATATAAACAAGGATATTTGACATAACAAAGAAACCCATATAGCGTAGCCTACACATCGGAAATTATAGCCAATAACAATTGTATCCAGATAAAAGCAGCTGCAGATAGACGGCAATCACTTTTTGGCACGACACCTGTCGCCTGAATGCCAGACAGCTGGAATATTGTGGCTATTTGGGTGGGGGCATAACATTTTTAATTTACATTGATTATCAAATAACTATTGATATTTAAAAAATAGAATATTTGGCGACTGATTCCTAATACAAACAAGTGTTAAGTGTTTAGATCTTACTTAACAACAAAAAATAAAATACCAAACTGGTTAGGTGGGCGTGGTTCTAATTAGGTGGCAGTCGCCCACCCGTGGCTACGCGGCTGATACTACTTCTACTGTTACTACTATAAGCCTGTAGGCAAAATAAATGATAATAATGCACTTTGAAATTGCAGTTATTTGGACTGTAAAGTCAGACAGGTGTTTGAGACAATAATAAGAATAGATGATGATGATCATAATAATAATAATAGGAATAACATTATATATCTTTCCAAAGTTGTAGCCAGCCAGCGTGGCATCTTTGATTTACTGTCAATGTACACCATCACAAGCCTTGTCCTGTGCAGGTCGCTTGACATGGTTGGTGTATATAATCGGAGCTGTAATTGGAGGACGAGTATCGTTTGCCAGCACAGACGAACAGGATGCAATGGACGGCGAGTTAGTTTGTCGGTAAGAATTCAACTGTACGCAGCATCTTGAAAAAACATTGTTTTGCCCCTTGGCCTCCTGGTCTGCTCACTGGTTTTATCGGTGTGCGTTTGTGTCAGGGTTCTCCAGCTAATGAATCTGACGGACTCCCGGCTGGCCCAGGCCGGGAATGAAAGGCTAGAGCTGGCCATGCTCAGCTTCTTTGAACAGTTCCGAAAGATCTACATCGGTGACCAGGTGCAGAAATCCTCCAAGGTAAGTGCAGTTGGCCTGTTAGAAGCATGTGCCTGTATATTGCTGGGGCCCTTTGCTTACTGAACTGTTGTCCTGGCTGACTCCGTGTCACTGCTGTCCCATGCAAAACCATGTTTAATTTAGTGGACGTGAGCAGGTCCATCATTAGCTCTGAGCACTGTCAGTGTTATAGTGCTGACAGTATTCTCTGAAGAGCCACACAGTGTCTGCCCTACTACTGGTGTGTGTGTGTGTGTGTGTGGTGTTGTTACCATTGCACAGCTTGACATAGCATGGTTCATTAAGGCTTGCTGGCTGACTGAGTGAGTTTTCTGGGCAGAAAACTGCTAAATGTGACCGGCCCAGATTAGTGTTGGAATGTAGAAACAGTAGCTTTCCTAATGTCTTTCTGGTTTGGTTTTAGCTCCCTCTACTGCTGGTTTCACCACACTACTCTTGTTGGGTTAGCCTAGTGGGGGCTAAAACAACAACAGGTTACTACTAGTTGTGTTTAGCTGTCGATGCCTACTGTACTTTAGAGTGTTTAGACCAATAATCACCAGAATTTAGTTTTCTTTTGATGATTGTACTGATAGAAGCAATATACAGTAAATTAATTAATTTTGTCAATTAAGATAGCTGCTAGCCGTCATTATAAAATGCCATTTTAAATTAAATGTTAACATGGCAACTTAACATGATTTATGTTTTTCTGGTCATGTTCAGGTGCACATGTCCCCTCCAATCCCCAAATTTAAATGTGTTATAGCTTGATAACATGATAGATGCTCTCTCTTTTGCAGCTTTATCGGCGGCTATCGGAGGTTCTTGGACTGAATGATGAAACCATGGTGCTCAGTGTCTTCATTGGGAAAATGTGAGTAACAAAATCACAAACATGAATTGAATGCACAAACTTTCATAATACATTGTAGTTGTTCAATTTTTATACTCTCAGATTGTATATACATTGATAATATTCTACATCTAACAATGAACATGTTAATCATTTTCAGTCATGATCAAGAATATATTGAAACACTGGGTTAACATGTAACTGGTATTTATTACAGCATTACCAATCTGAAGTACTGGGGCCAATGTGAACCAATCACATCCAAAACTCTTCAGCTACTCAACGACCTCTCCTTAGGATATCCTTGATATATGATGGTGAAAAAGTAAATGTGCATTTAGTGTAATGTAACTAAGGCCTATCAGTACAGAACATTTGTCCACAAGGCTGACACTAATGTTTATATTTCCAAACAGTTGGTGTGTAATGGTGTGAGTAATGTAGCTATATCGCAGTAGCATTCTTTCACATTCCTAGATATTTTCCTTGACACTAACTTTGTGCACGTATAGCAGTGTGCGAAAGTTGGTGAAGCTCAGTGCCGTCCAGTTTATGTTGAACAACCACACGGTAAGGTCCTACTATACTGTACGATGTCTGGTTGCTGTTTTATGGCACATGCACACATTGTTCATAATTTTTAATTATACTTATTTTTTAAATTAGATTATTGATGAGAAGTATTTCTGTTTTTGCCAGAGCGAACATTTCTCCTTCCTAGGGGTGAACAACCAGTCTAATCTCAGCGACATGCGCTGTCGGACAACCTTCTATACCGCTCTGGGGCGCCTGCTAATGGTGGATCTAGGTATAGCAACACACTCATCACACAGTATACAGAGCCCGATGAGGCCAATGGTTAGATCCGTGTGTTTTCTGTGCCCAGGGGAGGATGAAGACCAGTTTGAGCAGTTCATGCTGCCGCTCACCGCTGCTTTTGAAGCTGTGGCACAGATGCTTAGCACGAACACCTTCAATGAACAGGAAGCTAAGGTGACACCATTGTACACCATGCCCACAAACAGCCAATGTGAACAGGTGCCCATTGACATAGATAGACCATTGGTTCTCCAATGGGGAGTGTGAGTAAAATCCATAATAAAAACTTAGAGGTTCAAACTTAAACTGTTAGTGTTTTGGCTATTTTATGATTAGCCCTGCCATAGGTTACTCCTAGTTGTTGCCTTGTGTTTCATCATCAAGAGGCTGAACATAGCCTACTTCATGTTATGAAACGGTTACTGCAAATTTCAGTTTCAGAGTGGTTTCGGATCAATCATTTTCTTAGATTGCCTTACTCCGTTTCACAACACATTGCAAAATGATAATTGTTTAAAAGAGAGGTTGAGAACCCCTGGCTTACACTAACACTTTGTCCCTGCAGAGAACCTTGGTGGGCCTGGTTCGAGACTTGCGAGGCATTGCATTTGCCTTCAACGCCAAGACCAGCTTCATGATGCTCTTTGATTGGATGTATCCTTCTTGAGCTCAGCTAGCATGTATAGTCCTGTGGGAAATGTTTGCCTGTGTCTATCCTTTTGTTTGTTATTTGTAACAGTCATTTAAACAACAATATTTACGTCTCACACACAGTCCGCGGACGTGAAAAGTATGCCTGAGCCCTGCATTTGAGCCAGGGCCCGACGGGCCCCGACTTATTTATGCCCCTCGGGCCAAGCTTGGGCCTATTGTCACACGGGCCGGGCTTCCAGCCTGTTTTAGGTTCCTCCTCCTTTTTATATTTTAGACATCAATTAATTAAAAGAAACTATGAGAAGTCGATGATGGTAAAACAAACATAGACGATGTTTTAAATAAGCTGCAATCAACACCAATTATAAAGTGTTAGGCGTTGGCGCGCTCGTTTGATTAGATCTGGCTGGGCAATAACTTAAACAAAATGTAGTGACAGTTAATACAATATGATGACGGCCCCGTTCGTCATCTTGACGGATTGAGAGAGTCTACCGCAAACACACGTAGGCTGCAGGCTGGGTAATAGGGAAGGGAGGAGGGCCCAACTCAGACAGAGAATTCTGTTAAGCTGTCGGGCCAGGGCCAGCCTCGGGCCTAGAGTTGAGGCCCGTGCAGGGCTCTACCTGGGCCTTTAGTTTGTTATTTGTAACACTCCTTTAGAACAACCGCATGCTGTCATTTCCCAATACATCATATTTGAGAGGCAAAGAAAATATTTAGAAAATGAATATGTGACATGAGTATTGAGAATTACCAAGTGCTTTTTGTGTGACCCTTGACCTAGCCACACAGATACCCAGCTTACATGCCCATTTTGCAGCGAGCCATTGAACTCTGGTACCATGACCCAGCATGCACCACACCTGTTCTCAAGCTCATGGCTGAGCTAGTTCACAACAGGTAAAGATGATCTTGATGCAGCTGTCTGTTAATAGACGTTTGACTTTATGTATGGAAATAGTAACTGGTAGCTTATTAGTCCGGAATCTCCAGTTAATTTGATTTATTAACAGGCGCATGCCTGATGCAATTATGAATTAGAGTTATGTTGAAAATGCCTCAATGGTGCTCCTCTGTACAGTTGTGGTAAATGTCGTCTGATCAATTTTAGTTGCACTGTTGTGAATTGCCTGTCCAATTCCAGACTCCATATAGTAACCTATGGGAGATTTGAGTTGTTTAAACTCAAATATGAAAACGTGTATGAATGAATAATGAATGAATGCTTAGGTCGCAAAGGCTGCTGTTTGATGTGTCTTCCCCCAATGGAATCCTGCTGTTCAGAGAAACCAGCAAGATGATCACAACCTACGGTACATTGCACCTCTCAGTCCATCACCCTGCGCGTGTCTTTACCGTGTCTATACGCTCACTGTGTGTGTGTGTGTGTGTGTGTGTGTGTGCGCGCACCAACCTTGCGTCTCCAGGCAACCGCATCCTGACGCTGGGCGAGGTGCCCAAGGACCAGGTGTACGGCGTGAAGCTGAAGGGCGTCAGTGTGTGCTTCGCCATGCTGAAGGCCGTGCTCAGCGGCAGCTACGTCAACTTCGGCGTGTTCCGTCTCTACGGCGACGATGCGCTGGACAACGCCCTGCAGACCTTCATCAAGCTGCTACTGTCCATCCCTCACAGTGACCTGCTGGTGGGTCCACAGACGTTCAGCTGTTGCTCTGGCTGTTGAGGCAGACATCTTTGAGCCAGTTAGGTGCTTAGATGTAGCTGGAGATGTAAAAAGATACCAATCCAGCGTCATGAAGGTGGAGGTCTTAAAGGCAGTCTCCGAGCTGAAATCAAAACCGTATCGCTCTGCGGTCCTCCGCGGTGCCGCCTCACAATGAATTGTGAAGCAAAGCGTAGTGCTACAGCTTTGTTGATACGAGCGGTGTTCGCCACTTTATGTTACTATTCACGGAGCCAGAACAGACCCCGGGTTTACATCGCCAGTTGCTATCATGGAGTTCCGTTGCATGGGAGCCAAAGCATAACTCTTATGAGTAAGAGCAAACTCGTCAGCCAGAACGGCAGCATCAGCAAGCGACGCAGCCTTTTGCTCATTCAAATACATCACAATGCATTTGGGCACACGTCTTTTAAACTCCTCTAAAAGCACCAGCTCCCGCAGCTGCACAAAGTCACAGGCTTTGCTGGCCTGGCACCATTTATCAAAAAGAACACCTTTCTCCCGCGCAAACTCAACATATGTCTGGTTGACAGTCTTTTCACGGCCTCGAAACTTCTGTCGGTAGGCTTCGGGCACTAACTCATAAGCACGCAATACTGTAGTTTTAATAAAGTCATAATCTAACCCCTGCTCCAGGGTGAGAGAAGTACACACCTCCTGAGCTTTTCCCACAAATCTACACTGCAGCAGTATAGGCCAAACCTCCCTTGGCCACTGTAAAGTGGTTGCAATGCGCTCGAATGCGTTAAAAAATGAATCTGCGTCGCATTCCCTAAATGCTGGCACCAGTGCAATATTCCTACCTACATCAAAGCTGTCACGTGGGGAGTGTGGGGCCCTCTGTAAGATGGGGCGAGACACTAGACTGGTGTTAAAGCTCTAAGGCTTTTACCCTAAGGTGCATAGCCTCCACCTCCAACTCCCGACTCCTCACCTCCATTTCCTTCATACGGAGGGTCAGCTGGAG